>JACEGR010002106.1:0-140292 GCA_014170235.1 Listronotus bonariensis | reverse complement strand
AAATATGATATATATTAGAAATTATCTCTATTGCATACCAGGCTGTGCTAAGTTAATTAAACTACTCAAGAAACGACCTTAAAGTTATCGAGTATATAAGATTTAGTCATAAAAAAAGACATTAGTAATCTAAAGTATTGCAGATCAATGCATGTTTTTGTCTATACTGGTAAAAAATACCAAACAAAACAAAAATACTACACGACCTGTCCGGAAATACAATATATGAGCTTTGTTTGTTAAGCAGATTTCACAATAATGCAATAAAGAATTTTGCGTGGTTGGCAACAACACTTTGTACGTCAGATGGACCGTATAATATTAAAAACGAACGCTGCGTCGGATTGATGGGAGTCTATAAAAATTAGTATATTTTTGGCCGTCGAGGCTCACGGAAGTGTGACGGCGAGAAGCCGTCCAAATGGGTGGTAAATGAAAACTCCCCGATTTTTAAAGTCTGAAATATGTTTTGAAATACTTTATTTAACTGTAATAAATAAAAAGATTGTTAGTATACATCAATCAAAGCATTTTTTGCGGAAGTTGTAAAAGGCCGTCAAATTACTTGTCTATCTGCGGCCGTCAGAATGATGGCAGGATGTATATATATATATATATGTTATATATATATATATATATATATATATATATATATAATATATATATATATATATACTATATATATATATACATATACATATATATATATATAATAAGAAAGCAACTCTCTTGGGCCTTAGAATAAACAATATTAAAGAGTTTTAAATTCTGGGCATAGAGGCTCCTTTATGACAAAGAAAAACATAAATACATAACCTGGTAGACACGACTACTTGGCTGGTTACTTTAAAATTACGAAGTCTCCAAATAAATGTGTTTCATCCTTGTTGGGAATCATCACAAAGTAGTCGTTTCTACCAGGTTATGTATTTATGATTTTCTTTGTCATTAAGGAGCCTCTATGCCCAAGAATTTAAAGCTTTAAATATATGTTTTCTTGGTTTAAAAAATAAACCGTAAGACTAACAGCTTGTTAATAAAAATTGCAACAAAAGATCTCATATAGTAGTGATTTTTACTCGACCACTTACAATTAGAAATTTTTCTTGTACGTGATTTTTATAGCATTGTCTTTGATTGATTGTCCAAGATTGGCGATAAGAACAAACGCTCTTGTTGTAGCAATATTAAGTCTAATTGAAAAGGTGAAACGTTACCGTAACATAAAAACTTTCTATTATGATTTGTTTGTTTTAATTTTTATTTAATGGACCAAGCACATTTATTGATGCAACAAAACTGTACAGATAAATAAAAAATACTTGTCAAGGGTATGTTTACTTGTAAATTTTACTATACGTATTAAGAGTTTGTTTATTTGCATCAAATTTAAAATTTATTTTTATAGTCGTTTTAAAGTACACCAAAAAAAAGTACTTTTGTTCAATTTGCTGAAAAAAGTCTGTAAAATTTACAGATAAAATAAGTAATATTGTAACGAAAGTCATGTAAAAGTACACATTTGTTTTTAAGTTTTACATACTATTTTTTGTAAAATTTGGTCAAGTTCGAGTCGGAGTTGCTTCCACCTTCGTGAAAATTACCTAAAGAAATTAATCCTTAATATTTTGTCGTCTATATTGGCTATCATTTAGTGTTTTAATGTTATTTTTTATTTATTTCTTTTATATCAATTACATTACTGCAACTTAAGCCATGTAAGCGTATTAACTCCGCACTAGTCTTCTCGTGCATAGCTTTTATTATGGAAAAACGGCTATTTAACGAAGTATCTATATTACCTCTAATGTTAACAGCGACCTTCTCTTGACCCCTAAGCACGCCCGTGGCCATGGTTCTCAGGCTCTACAAGAAAACAATCCCTTTATGTAGTGATTGACAGATTTCCCATCTTTGCTGGCGTTAACATATTGTCTGCTTTTTATTAAAAATAAAAGTAAAATCTTTAATAACTTTGATTTTATCGTATTATATTACCAAGATATGTTTTTCCTCTTTTTAGGTTTTAAATAAAACATTTAAATGTTGATATGCCTATTTGTAATGTCTTTGTCTATTTAAACATGTTTATAAGAACTTAAACATAATTCAGTAGATTTTTTAATTATTAAAAAATACCAACAGTAAAATAAATAATGAAACTAACGAAATAAAAACATAAAATACAAAACTAAATAACATATTTTTGGGAACGGAAATGTATTTTTTTAATATTTTACAGTCCTTTACAAAAAAAAACTTGTGTTTAATTGATGCCCTCAGGGTAAAAAAATAAAATGGGATGTGGCCACCTGACGACTAAAAATGTTAACAGAATAAGGCCCAGTTTTAAAAAGTAATTATTGTACTTTTAACAAACATCCTTTACGTGTTTATTCTAACCGTCGTGTCGTTGGGAGTAACTCTGTATTTCTGTGTGCTGTCGTCTTATAAAAAGATGAAAGAAAATATAATTAAAAAAAAAAAATACAGATTTTTCTGCATTCTGAATAAGGCTTTTCTACTAAAAGTATTAAAGAGACAAATTAAATTTAACCTTTATTCTGTATTAAAATAAACTCAGAAATGGTTTTAAAACGTCATCGACTTATTAAATTTTAAACTCGTTTCATGACTTTTAAAACAATTGAAAACCAGGTATATTTTATAACAGTATTGGATAAAATCCCCGATTACCTATAATTGTTCTAACTGTAGAGTCAGTGTAAAAAGGTCACACACCCAAATACTACATTTAAATTCTCATTACGCATATTTAAAAGAAATTTAATATAACCCAAAATCCTTTTAAAAAAATATAAAAATACTTTATATCAAATATCTGACAGAATAAAATCGCAAAAACCCAATAAAAAACTTTTTAGATTCAAAAATCAAATATATTGCGAGGAAATATCTAACAGGACAAGAAATAAGTTTTGAGGTAGAATTACTGACAGTTCCACGGTTTTATTAAAATAGGATGCGGTCGAACTGATTAGAAATAAAAAACAGGACCTGAGTAACAGCTTCAAAATTTGATTTATTTTTATTGACAGAGCTTTAAATCTTTAAATTGTGTCATTGAATATATTGATGGGAGTTTGGGAAGTTTTACTGAAAATGTCCTACTAACACAATCTCTCAAATTAGTACACGGTGTAACAGAATTTTATTGTGCTAAAAATAAATGTAATTTTTGCCTTCTTTGTGCACCCATAATATACAGTTCAATACCTGTTAGCTGCGCCCTAGCATGTAATAGTATTTCCTTAAATATTCGCATATTGATTTTAGTTTCACAGCCACAGGTTATCATGTAGATTCTCCTTAAAACAAATTACAACATTTTGTTTATATTATTGGTGCGCCGGAACTGCGGACCGTTTTAAACTGTGTCAAAACTGCGGACCAAACTTTTGTCTTTACCTGACCGTTTTTAATCCGTGCCAGAATTGCGGACAAGCCCTTTTTGTAAACCATCTTTACTTAATATATTACTCGATTTTTTTTAACCAAAGACAGGGTATAGGTGAGGGTCATGGTTGGTTCCTGATTAGTTAAAATATATTTTTTGATTCCTCAATTAAACCTAAGACTAATACACACTTTATAGATTCACTTAAGAATTGTGTCAATTTTTTCCTTGGTTTGTTCATAAGTAAAATCAGACTGTGCAGGTATAAAAAAAAATTACATGGTCGGAGCGTGCAGGAGTCTCTCTCTATTAAAATAAACTGATTTTAAAGCAAAGGTAGTTAAAAAATCCCGATTTTATCCGAAAATTGACTCTTTACAAAATTTTACTTATAAATAAAGTGATTTATTGTAAAAATCTCCTAAACGGTTCTAAATATTTTGTTATTTTATTTTTATTTCTTCTACTTATAAAAATTTCTCAGACTATTTAACTGTAAAAATCACTTTCTTATAACATAGTACAACATATTATTTATTTTCAAGATGGCGGCCGCAGATCATTTATTTATGACATCCGGAATACTCATAAATAAATGAGTTAAAATTAAAAGAAAAAATTAGGGTTAATTCGAAAGTAATTTTAAGGTTGTGATAATGACAGAAAATGTCATGTAATGCCTTTATTACACTGTAAAAATTTTATTAGTTTCTATTTAAAACTAAAAAAATTTGGCTAAAAGCCTAAATACTAACGTACTGTAGGTGTCTGAAGCGAGGTAAGAGGGAGTTTGTTGACACGTGGATGGGACGGGGAAGGAAAGACCTCCGCAAGAAGTACCTATAAAAGCAATGAATCCACCACAACCCGACGATGGGCAAGAGAGGGAAGCTTTTCTGTAAGTGAAAGATCATCAATGAGGCGAAAAGCTTTTCTTTGAATGAAATCAAAAAGGGCTGGGGAGGCCATGCCCCAGATATGAGAACAATATTCCAGGGAGATGGGAGTTAAGGCTCATACAAAGTGTATAAATTAGAGGGGGAAAAATATTTTTGGCTTAAACGAGAAATTCAAGCTTTTTGAAGCTGCCGTGGCTATAGATACAATGTGTTTAAAAATTAAAAGTCTTTGCTCTGCAAAACATGGCCGCTAATAAAAAAGGATGAGTATTTGATGACTCTTTTCGAGACTAGTAACATAATATTGTGTTTTGAATGCATTTCAATGGACGAGATTTTTGGCGCCTCAATCCAATTTTAAATTAAGGTCCTGTGAAAGAGATATCTGTATCGCTTTGCGTTTGCTTTCCAAATCAGATTTAGAGATTGGTTTAGGAACCTAAAAACTGGAGTAAAGGGTACTATCGTCGGCAAAACTATGAATGGAATTAGTTGTGGACGGGAGAAGGTCGTTAATGTGAAGAAAAAAGAAGTTGGTGCCAACAATGAACCCTGAGGCATTTCAGCATTTACTTGGCGAAAGCTTGAAGAGTGGCCATCCACAATAACTGAAATACGTCAATCAAAAAGATAACTAAAAAGACAAGTACAGAATTTAGTTGAAAGGCCATAGAAGGATAGAATAAGTTTTTTAAGGAGCTCGGCATGCCAGACCTAGTCAAAAGCTTTGGATATATCAAGAGCAACAATCTGGGTAATGGATGATAACAACATCCTGTGTCAGTCAGTATATTTCTTACAGCCCTAATTTCATCTATATAAACTTTTATTATTGGTATTGCTTTGCTAGTTTACCGGAAATATTACTACTTGTAAAAATATAGCGACTTTAAAAAGATCTAAATCAGGATCTGCCTTAAATATGTCGTTTTTTTATTTATAAGTCTAAAAGATCTAATATGTTTTTATTCAAAAAAGACAGACTTTTGTGGGGAAAACTGTTCAGGTCGATTTTTAAATTAATTTTTATTTAAATCTGATCAGAGTACCATATTATTCTAAAGGTTACCGTACCGCTTTTCCCGTAACAATGCATACTATAAGAATTTGATTTATTTTAGCACAAGGTGTCTTACCGGAAACTGCAGTTTGCACAATTTGCACTTTTTAGCTTAAAGTTACACAATCTTTGTTCGTAAGCATGTGAAAATTATTTTATTAATTATAGTCTAATAAATTATTTGTACCATGGTTAACATACGTTTTGCAATAAATTTTAAGACCTGTTTCTAAATACTAGTTGTAGAAATGAACTACAGGGTGTCCTAGCTCTAGTTATACACGAAATGTCTTCGCTCCTGTACAAGATACAAAAATAATTTTAGAATAAAACATGTTTATTTGTGAACACTCCTTTTATTAAAAGAACTAATTAATATACAAGGTGTCTTAATAACATAATTTTTATACGTCAATTATTGCTGTTTTTTAGGATATCAGCTGTATGTTGATGTACTGATTAAAGATTAAAAGTGAGAAAAAAGATAATATTTTGGATTTAATTAAATTTTATTGATTCTGTCACTGTCAGAGGATCAAATTATGTAATAAAATGTAGTTAATTTTCATTGTAAGAAGTAATAATATGTATGTCAACAATTAAGTTTATTTTAGACACATATTTACCTAATTGTACAAAAAAACAGCAATATATCTATTATGACTGGTTTTTGGGTTAAGTACATGTCTCCTTAATAGACTAAGTAAGCTGACTTACCTTTTAGTGGTTCTAAAATGGAAGGTTAATATTTACATGTTATTATGTTATTTATTACTCTGACAGTGACAAAATTATTTAAAATTCATTAAAATTAAAATATTATTTTCTTTGACTACTTTTGGTTGTTAATCAGTATATCAGCATACTGCTGATATTTCAAAACCAGCAATAGTGTGTTATATATTTTTGATGTAGAATTTAAAACAGGGTCAAAATTTGTTAAAATCTACAGAGAGTTCCATTTAAAAAAACTCGTTGACAATAAAAATTATACTTTCAAGACACCTTGTATACTAACTGGTACTGTCGGCATTTTATATTTTATGTTAATTTTTGTATCTTGTACAGGAGCGAAGTTATTTAGTGTATAAATAGAGTTGGGACATCCTGTGTATATATATATATATATATATATATATATATATATATATATATATATATATATATATATATATATATAAATTACTTACTTTGGCAAAATGTCGCTTAAAAAACATGAAACAAAAGTTATTTATAAAAAGGTACGGAAAACTGTTAATAGGAATTTTTAAAATTTCTGGGTCGAAGTGTTTTTAAACAAGAAACTGCATGCAGCAGTATATTTTAATTTAAATGAACAAACATTAGAAAATGTTTTATTTTATTACCTGCAAATATGGCAGTAATTTTGCAATTAAATGTGAAATGCATAAAAAGAGGTACATACATATCTACCTAGCATAGATAAGTGCCTTGACATCCATATGCGCTAACTTGAACGAGACTAAAATCGAGAGTAAACCAGTTTTATTTATACGAAATAAAATAATGATATGTTTAGGGGTTACTGCTCAGTTAAAGAAATTACTAACACACTTTTAAAAGCTACCAAGAAAACTCCTATTTTCAGATGACGTTACAAAAGTTTTAAAACCTAAAAAGGGAAACCAGACAAGATTTCTACAAATATATTTTTATTAAAAAAAAATATACATAATAATTATTGGTTTTCTTTTTTTTAATCATTATTTGTTAAATATCAAGTTTTTTTTAAAGTTTGTATCTAAGTTAATTTAATTACAAGATCAATGATTTTTGTTGTTTTAGCTTACGGTTCAGAAATAAGTATTCACAAGCAAATAACATCTTACGAAAATCCCGTTTGCTTTAAAACTATTAAACTTTTTCAAAAAAATACAAAAATAAAACATTAATATAATAATCAATAAGAACCATAAATTCTATTAAAATTCGTATGAAAGGTTTATATTAATTACTTAATAAAAATTTTAAGTTAAAATTGTTTTTCGATATATTAATTAATCATAATATTGTATCAAAAAATACTTAGGAAGTTTTAAAGCGAATAAATGAAAAACACACATTGTAAATGCCAATTTTTTTAATATGTAACAATATTTTATGTACATTAGTACTTTGGTGACGATTTTTTAATTAAAATATTTACCAAACTGAGAGGCTTGTGGTTCCGTTTCTAAAAAGCAGCATTAAAATTTGTATACAATTTGAAATAGTTTTTTTCTAACTACAACTAACATAAAATACACTCTTATGAAATAGCTGTAAATATAACTAAAAATGTGGGTGAGTTTAGTTGTATTTTTCAGAGCTAAATTTAAATAAATCACTTTTTTGGTCATAAATTCACATTCAAAACAGAGTGTTTAATCTTATATTATACCGGATCAGCTAAATAACATAAGACACAGGCAATGTGAGGAAAAAAGACAGTCTAACATGAATACCGGCATGTAAACAGATGATTCATCGTACATCCTTTGATATTGCTTTACTGGCCGATTCACCTTAATTATAAAACCACCTAACTCCAGTTTAAATAAAAATTTTAGCCTTATGAAATAAGGCTTAAGATGGCATTAAAATCACATTTTTATAAATTAATTAGTCCTAAAACCAACTAAATCCAATTTTTTATAAAAAAATGTTTTTTGATGCCTTATTTTATAAGGCTAAAGATGGCATCGCATTTTTTTAAACTGAAGTTAGGTGGTTTTACAATTAAGGTGACGATATCTATTGCTTATACAGTATAACGTAATATGACAATCTAATATTGAAGACTGTACATTTTAAAGCGGGTACCATTAAATATAAATGTAAAAAGGGGTTCTCTTTATTAAATTAAATACTGAATTAAATTTTTATACGGCATACATTTTTATTTCCTACTCCTGTTTTAAATTAAATTTTATATATTTAGAAAATTATACGTTTCCTTAATTTATTTACTCTTAAAATATAAGATATAACAATATTTTAAAAATTTCTGCAAAATTTTCTTTTTATCTAATTTTATTTAAAAAAATTAAATAATAACAACTGCGTATTATAAACGCTTTATACAAAAACATTTAAAATGATGTGTTATCAATTACATTAGAAACAAAAATAATGACAATACTTGATTTTAAAAAAAGCAATCTTTGGAATTCATTAAAAAATCATACTATATGATATATCAATAAAAAAAATTACAAAATACACATTTAATTACAAACTAATTAGTTTTATTTCAAAAGTTAATGGTATTTTCGTTTAACCCAAAAGTGATTTTTACGCGATAGTAAATAGTTAACTTAAAAAACAAAAATTACCGGTTACCAGACACTATAGTAGATAATGAAGATGTGTCTTTAATTTTAATGGTATTACTAAAAGTTACGTAGCGATGTGTAAGAAAAAACATCTTATAAATTGTCACACCTTGTATATTAGGCAACACCTATTTTCAACTCAAACAAGAGACTTGTTCTTCCTTTAAAATATCTTGTCCTGTCGACGATTAAAAAGAAAGTCTTCTAAAACCGCGTTTATGTATAAAATTAGCTTCCTAATATGTAGAATACATTAATAAAACTCCACATGTGGTAAAGCCACATTCTAGCAGACACTTAAAATCAGAAATAATTTATTGAATTTATAGTCTAGTCAATAAGTTCAAAAATGTGTTAGATAGAAATAAAGCTTCCTAAAATATGTGCCATAGCTCATTTAATTCAGACTTACGTAAAGAAAAATGTTTTTATGTGAAATAACACAAAAATTACCAAAACAGAAAAAGAAAAAAGAATGAAGTTTTTGGTTATAAATTTCAAAAATAATGACATTTAGAAAATTTTAAAAAACGAACCTAAAAGAGAAGAGCATTTCCAATAAAAAGTCTCAAATTCCTAAACATTATCTCCATTATTAATAATTTTTTAATGCTGAAAATGGGGCTCTGGGAAGTCGGCATAGGTGCGCCGTCTAGAAAGCTGGTATATCACTTAAAATATGTTTTTATATTTTTAAATACCAATTAAAAAATTGAAAAAATTGTGACTTATTCTAGCCACTGGAAAAAACATCTCGATGTTGTAAATTAACTTTTTTTTCTGTCGTTATAAATTTAGGTATAAAAGTTCAAATCATTGATCTATAAATGTTTTGCTTCGTGGAGCTCTCCTTATTAAGGAACTTACTTTTCTCTCTTTAGGATCTTTTTTCAAAATTCATAAAATGTAATTATTTTTAAAGTTATTAACATCTTTGTCTTTCTTATTTTATCAATAACAATTGCATTTTTTCATTTTTCTAGACGTCACTCCAAATCAAATAAGCTTTCGCATATATTTTTAGAAGTTTTTTTTTACTTAATTGGTTTTTGAACTTGTTGACTAGACTACTATTGAACAAATTATTTCTATTTAAAATGTTCTGACAGTCCAGTGTTTGTGTATCAAGATAACCCAGTTTATGAAGTATTAAAACCGTAACTTGGATATTTTTAGTTTCCCAAGTAAATGTAATTACTTTTAATTCATACATATATGCAAAATTACAGTGTTTGTTACTCTCGATTTTAATATAAACCATATCAACTGACCGACCTAGTCAGCGGCGTTACACAAATAATAATAAACAGTTATATATTTCCCGGCCGGCGATTCTCCAATCCCAGAATATTAGTGTCGCTTTCAACATTATTATTATTCCGCACATTCAACACTGTAAAATAACATTGGAAAATAGCCCCGCACACGATATAAGGGGGCTGGTTTTAAAGTGTACTACCTCCAATATAAGATTGTTATATTAGGTTTGTTCGTAGAGCAGTCAAAAACTATCAGAAACCGTCAGACGCACGCGCATTTCGCTAAAAGCGTTGGTAGAGAAGAAATCCCAGACTACTTATCAAAAATCCCCTGTTTGCAGACGCCAATTTTTCGTTGTGAACTAGTTTTCAACCGTCAAAATAATCCGCTAATTTTGAAGACATTTTTAATTGGAGACATGCGCAATGGCCATTACTTTTGTGTTCTGTAATATTATTAGGTTTTACGTGGCTTTTACATGTGTGTTCGTTTGTATTTGTTTACAATTTCAACAGTTAATCCAGTTTAGTGTGTTTTTAGTTTTTGATTCAATATGGTGTGTGTTTTAATAATTATTCTGTGATGGGCGAACTATTAACCCCCGCCTTATCTCGGCTGTTTCAAAAGATGTCAAAAAGGTCAAGTACATAAGTCTTAGGGTTTTTCCTGAGTTTTTATAGAAAGAAATAAAACGAACGAATCTATTTTCAAGACTAAGGCTGTGTTGTTGAAGCTGCTTTGAGCGAGGTTAGCAGCGCGTCTCGACCGAAGCATCCTTGATGTGAGGTGATTTTGTCGAGCTGCGCTGCTAACCTCGTTCCTCGTCGCTCCAACATAAACACATCCTAGGGTTTTAAACTTTAATTTGTAAAACCACCTCAATAGGCTTTGGAAGACAAAAATTGCGAATATATATATGAAAACCGCGTAAAATGTTTTCTGAAAAAAAAGTGGTTGGCTTTAATATGTGTCCGTTGGACAACCAGCAGAAATACGTAAGTAATCAACATTTTTTAATAAGTTATGGTGTTTAAGATCGTATTTGATCTAAATATTACTGTGAGCTGAAAAAAATGCTGAAGATATAATATATTCTATCGGGCAGTTCAAGGTTTAAAAAATTCAAGAAATGTCCGTTGGTCAACCAGTTTTTAAAAAACCAGACACTTGAATAACCGAAGAAAATAATTAATAGATAAGGGTGTTTTGGATAGTGGTGCTAAAAATGTCCGTCGGACAACCGGTCTCTTAAAAATCAGTCACTTGGATAACTGAATTGTTGTCCGTAGAACAATTTGATTATCCTTGGAATATGCTAATATGGCTTAATGATTGACAAGTTAGTTAGCTCTATTGGTAGTGACCCTGCATTTTGATGCTGGTTGTTTTGGGTTCGAACTTTGTGTACATGAGACGTACGAAACTGATTAAAGTGCCCTGCTCATTGCAGACTACAGGTAATGAAGTAATGACCTATTATTAAAAATGAGTAAATATTACAAAAAAAAGTTCATAAACATATAGAAATTTTAAAACTGGGACAAGAAAAAAGTTAATTGGCCCACTTACATGGGGAATTTTGGAAATTTTGAAACGTATAACCCAACAGGGTGAGGTGATATTATTAAATCTGGTACAGAAATTTACGGTATGCTTATTAATTTGAATATCACACAAGGCCCAAACAAACAGGTAAAGGAATATTTAGATTATTCCAGAAGGTCCTCATCTATTAAGACATTTTACGAGAGACGAACGTTATTCTTGTTTACAAAGGATTTCAAATAGAAAATACTTGTGACAATTAAAATCTCTTATAATATTCAAAGTATCTTTAAAAGGTACGAAAAACTAATATCTTAAATTTCTTAGGCTGAAATATGACGATATAACCTCAATTCACAGGTGAATGATTTCGAAGATACAAAGTGATAAAAATTTAATTATAAATTTTTAATTTGTATTGTAACAATATTTGGACCTGGGGTGATTTTTGGTGTATAAAATTAAAATCCGCTCTTAGTGCAATACATTTTTAATGCCACTCTGTATTTAACTTTTGGGGTAAAATTATAATTCTTTAACATGTTATTCCTAAAAAATTCACTTTCTGTATGACGGGTTCTAAACTATACGGAGTGTTCTAAAAAAGATGCAGATATTTAAGAGTGTAAATCCTTAAGTGATTTTAACAAGAGAAAAGTTTTAAGTTAGCAGTAAGTTGACAAAAAAATAATGTCTTAACTTTACATTTAGAAGGGGTTGCTACTCATTTTTAATTAAAGAGTTAATTTAGTGAAACCCTGTGTGCTGGGTGATTGTTTTAAATAAAAGTAAATGAAATAAAATTATACAGGGTATTCCACAACTTAGCCGACAAACTTTTAGGGCTAATTTTACAATAAAAAGTATAAAATAAGGTTTATATGAACATATGTCGTAAACGTATTCGTTTTTAAACTACAGGGTGTTAAAAATTAAAAAAAGTATTGTTTTTTTATAATAATTTTTATACAAACTAACATATTTTTAAAAAATTGGGGATGCTTTCTATGCATCAAAAGACATTTTTGGCATACAAGAAAAACATTAATTTGTGTATGTATATGAGATGTTTACATTAAGAAATGGTACGCCACTGAATTTTTCTAAAATAAAAATAATTTTTGAAATTTCCATTAGGTTTGGTACGAATTTAATCGCCTAACTTTTTTATTTTATGCACGATGTTTGCGTAAATAAATAAAAACAATTTCTTGGCATGGTCAAATCCCTATGTAATTAAATAATAAATAGCAAGGGTAATTTTTTACTATAGAGTTTGATATTTTCGATACGAAATGTCTATGCCGAGAAATGGTTTTAATTTATTTACGCGAAAACCATGCATCAAATAAAAGAACTGAAGAGATCAAATTTGTTCCAAACCCAATGGGAATTTTAACAAATATTTTTATTTTAATAAAATTCAGTGGCGTACCATTTTTTATTAAAAATATTTAACTTAAACCTCTTATGGATAACACTGGTAAAAATTCATTTTTTCTTGTATGCCAAAAAGGTCTTTTGGTACATAGAAGAAGTTCCCTAATTAAAACTTGTACTTTAAAAATTAAGGCGTTTGGGAAATTGTTCATATAAAGTTTTTTTTTATATTTTTATTGTAGAATTAGCCCTTAAAGTTTGTCGGATAAGTAGGGAAACACCCTGTATAGGGAACTAGAACATTAAGTACGCCTCTGAAAACTGCCTATCTTAATATTAGAGATTAATTCACAGCTTGAAGCTACATACCGATAGTTCGAACGGCTGCTACCAACCACCAACGCAATTCAGAATGATATTCCCACGCAGAATTTTTAAATATTTAATTAACCGATAAATTAAAATGGCGTTTCACGATTTATAATTAAATTTTATAGCATAGGTTGTATTGTAGAAGCAAGAAGGTTATAGGTTGTCTTTTTTTCTATTGCTAAAAAGCTTTAAAGTCATTAGAGTCTGTTATCACTACCATTAAAATAAAATAATAATTTGAAATTGACTTTATTGATAAAAACACGTGAACAGTTTTTTAACGTTAAATAAGGTGAATCCACGGGTCTGTAGCTGCAGACTTATTTAACTACTTACAGCCAAATATTTAGATTAGGGCTGAAAAAAACCAAGAAGAAACAAAACCGGTTTATCGGTTTTAAATAAAGCCGGTTTCAGTTAAAACCGGTTAACCGAATATTCCAAAACCGGCTTTTAAAGCCAAAAACCAAAAATGATTTTTAAAACTGCAAAACCGAAAACGGGTGTTAAAACCGAAAAACCTAATCTGTCAACATGGGATTGTTGGATGACTGCGAATACAGTGCTATCACCTATAGACATTACGGATTTAAATCGCAGAAATCCCGATACCTATGATAAAGTTTTTAAATATTATGTATATTTTGTATTTTCTATTGTATATTAAACAATTTAGCCCCTAAGCTTTCAACTGTATTTTAGTTAGCGACTTCTATTGATATACATCTAAGTCATAAGAAAACAAATACGGAGTTTTATAATATACAATTTGTTGGGTACTGTCCCATTTTTTTTTTGTCACTTTGAAATAAACATATTTTCTTGCTAATAAATTACCGAAGTTTTATTTTAATTATTCACAGTTTATTTACTTTAAACTTAATAAGTATATATGTAGGTATAGCAGAAATTATATAAAAAAATATTTCTAAAGCTTTAATCCTAAGTAGATCCGATTTTGAGGTTGACAGATTAATCGATATTTAAAAAGAGTTTAACACAGAAACCTCCTTTGCTTTTAGCCAAAACCGCGGTTAACCAAAAACCGATTAACCGAAAACCGGTTTTCGGTTTTAGCCAAAACTGCGATTAACCAAAAACCGAGCTTGGTTATCTGCACTAAATTAGCTAATAATTTTTAACCTGAATTAAACCTATTTAGCATTAATTGAGTTGCAGTTAATGACACTATAATTAATAACCACTTTTATTGGTAATTTTCTGTTTACTTGGGCATTTTGTATAATGATTTTAACAACAATGCATTTACCAATGCGATTTAACATTAATAATTTTTCGCATAGTGAAGCGGCAATTTGCGAAATGTAATTCAGGGATTTTGCCCTTGTTTTATTCAATTTCAATTCAAAAGCTCGCTTTAACTCCTGGTTAATACACTTATGTGTTTATATTTATCTTCAGCAGCACAGATAATGTAATTACAAAACCGTTATAAATTGTGATTTATTTTGACACGAATTTATCGTTGAAGGATATACAGGGTCTGTTTCAACCTTTAATAGCAAGATAATTCTAATTTCGTATATACAGGGTACGGTTTTTAAAACTTACAATAGCCAAATTTTCTAAACCACGACAAATATTAAAAATATAAAAATACCGTTTCTATAAAACCAGGGGACGTATGGACGTATTTTTTCAAAACATCTCTATTAACCCCTTAAGTTGCACCCCCAGTAACTTAAAAATTTTAAATGAAAACACTCCTTATGTGTAACCTCCTTGGAAAGCTTATAAAAATGGTTTTTGTTGGGGCAAAATCATATACTACCCTTAAATTTTAGAAAAATCATACTTCATTATTCATAAAGAACACAAGAAAAGGTCCAATTAAATTATAACAAAAATGTTAAAAATTATTATTAAATTAAAATAATACTATAGAGCTAAACCGCCCCCATAGGAAGTTCGGGTTAGTTGTGTTGCACAAGCGGTCAATAACAAGTCAGTTGCTATTACTTTTTTCTCGACAAAATTTGAAGAGAGGACTAACCAGAACTCTTTATGGAGGGTGGGTTAACTTTACAGGGATATTATTTTAATTTATTATTAATTTTAAATAAATTTTATATTTAATTAAAATTATTTACGAATAATAAGGTATGATTTTCTTTTAATTTAATGATAATATTTGTATCAGACGAACTTTTTATGACCAATGAAAAGCATTATTAATAAACTTTCCAGGAAGGTGTATTATGAGATAAGGATATTTTTTTAATTCGCCTTGGTTTAGAAAATATAGCCATTGTTAGTTTTAAAAATGCACCCTGTATTTAGTTATTGACTTAAACTTAATAAACGCTACCTAAATACAACAAAAAAAAATTTAAAAGGGGTTCAATGTTAGTTTGTACCGATATTTCAGATTTTTCAATTTAAAAAGGCGTTTTTTATTGCTTTGTTGTAGCCTTTAAAGAAAGGTTATAGGTTATATCAGGATCCTTGCAAAAACTTTCAGATAAGTAAAGCAAGTAAACGGTTTTCTTAAGCATAAAGTTAAGTTGCTTAAAATTATTACGAATTTCAAAAGTAATTAAAACCACAAAATAACTATGATTCTATCTCTGGTTTAATTTACTAAAAGGCTTGTCTGTCCGGTAATGAAGAGCTATTTAAAACGAGTTGTTTATGGTAAAAGAAACAAATTATTTAAAATTTAAAAACCATTCTACTTATCTAAGAATCTTCTCAGACCAAATCTACTTTTAAGTAAAAAGAATAGATATTAGTATACCAAAAAATCGCCTTAGACTCTAGAGAGACATTGTTAAAAATCACTCTGTATATATATTATTAATTTCATATAATAATAACTGGTAAAAGCAAAATGTTCACATTATTTGTTGTTTGAAAAGAAAATATGTATGTAAAAGTGAATTAATCTGACACACCCATATTTTACTCTGGTTTACAATAAAAAGAAAAATAGTGTTATACGAAAAGGTAAAAATTTACAATATGATTTACGGAGCTGATTCAAAACTTCTCTCCAAACTCTATTTCACACCCTTATAGAGGGGGAAGTTTATGTTTATAAGTCTCGCGCACCGAAAAATCATTTTAAAAATAAGCAATCTCACTTAAATTTACTTCCCTCGCGGTTTTATAGCCCAGACCTTTTTATTTTTTGTGGCGGAGGAAGAAACGAACATAGGCAGAGACAGAAAAAAACAAATTATTACATTTTAAACATTTGAAAAAATAAAATTTCTTTTTATGTATCTTGGAAAACATTTTGTTAGGGATTTTTTTTAATAATACATTAAAATTTACAATGTTTTTATTTTGTATCGTATTTAAAATTAGGAGTTTTTTTAAAATTCATTATTATGTTACAAAATTACAAAATAATTAATATATAGTTAACTAAAATAATCTAATGAAATTAATATTTTTAGCATTACTTTTTGTTAAACGTTAGTAGCAAATTCATTTCTCCATTATTATTTTTAATAGGGGTGGTTCGTAGAAAGTACTTATTTGGGTAACGTTTGTGGTGGCATAACCGGTTTGTCTTATGCCGTAAAATGCATTTTCCTCAAATTAGTTAAATATTTTAAAATACGGCACTTACGGTACCCAGTTCTTAGTCTCCATACAACACATTGTAGACTGTCTTAAGGAATAATAAACATAGTTTTTTGTTGTGTGTGTTCGTGTGGAGTTCGCGACAAAGAATCCTACACCCCAACTTTACCCCACATGAAAGCTTATGGTGGCTTATCTAATTGCTTACTTTTGATATATAAGACATGTATTATCTGCTTATGTAAGTTCTTTCCCTCTATTTATGTTACTTTTTTAATTACCAACGCCTAATAATGTTGTCAAACCAAAAACAAACAAAAAATAGTGACAATCACTGTATTCAACACGCTTATAGCAGGATAAGTCAAATAATTAAAACGACTGTTTTGATATTGATTAAATATTCTTCTTAACAAGATAATTATCTCGCATTGCTTTCCGTACTGTTATTGTTTAACACCTATTTGTGTCTTATATACCTTATTAGCTAAGTAAAAAGGTTTACGCAAACAGGTAGGGATTAAATAAATAATTTCGGCATGTAAACAAGGTGACCCAAGGTACAGTGCATCAATATGTGGACAAAAATGCCAAAATAATTATTTTTATAACAACTTAAATGTATAGTGATACCTATATGTATAATATTGCTACAGTATTGCTTTTGTATTACCATGGTTGGTGTGTTTATTTATATTCATAAGGACAACCAGAAGCCCATATTTCATAAAGCTAGCTCAAACGGTTATAAAGATATAAAGTCGTGAATTTTTCACTAACTGACTGACTGACTAACTAACTGAAAGACTGACATATAAATTAACAACCTAACACACTTCCAGATGAACTAGAAAGATGAAATTTTGAATCTAGCTCGGTAATAGTGTGTAAGCGTGGGAAAAATCTGAAAATCAAAAAAGTTAAAAAATAGGAAGGGTTAGGCAGAAAGCTGCTCATACAAAAAAAAGGTTATTTTATTTGTAGCGTTTAAACCATTGGGGATGCTTACTGTCATTTCTAACGTTTAACAAAATTTAGAAAATAGCATAAAATGAAAAACTTTGCAACGGAAACGCAAAAAAACTTAAATCTAAAAACCTTCTTCTCTCTTTACAAAAGGCAATGATATCCCACCAAAAATATAAATGTGAAAAACGTGAGCCAAGTTTAATACTAATATTATGCTTGACTATGGCATAATTAAATAATAAATAAATAAGTAAAATAATGAATACCTACCTAACCTACTTTAAGATCTCATACATATTTGAATTTTGTGCAAAACTTGGCACTAATTTAGATCTCCATTCTTTTTGTGGCGAAACCCACAGTCAAGCAAAATTTTAGAATTAAACTTGGCTTACGTGTTTTACATTTATGTTTTTGGTGGGACTTTTAATACCAGAACTATTTTAATGCAATAAGACTGATTTTTGCCCCGAAATCCCTATCTCTCAACGCACTGTGCATCGGTCCCGCATAGTTGTTGCTTTGCTGATGATTTAACCTTTTTATTTAACTTAACGTGTATAAAACGTGTATAGGCTTCGGCTACTCCATCTACTAAAATCTAAAAGCTCGATAATCTTGTTAAATATTCCAACAGCAAAAAAAATCCTAATTAATATCGAACATTGCGTCCAATCTGCTTGTAGCAGACAGAACAAAACAAACAAAACTATTTTCGGTTTTGATATTGATTTGAGAATCGCCTTAACAGAATATTAATTTCCGATAGCAAATCCCTTTATCACACCCTGTATTCTCACAGTACGAGAGGCAATTTTCCAGCATTTGTGCTTATATACAACAACAAGAGATAATATGCAAAGTAGTTCGGATTGAGTTTTAGGTTTAAGGTACCCATAGACACCATACGGCACAGCCCTTAACATACATTTGAATGAGTTTCGCAAAGTTTCAGCCTAAATAATTCTCTACCCTTATTTTATGTATTTTTTATTCTTTTCGTAGGGCCCAAACCCCTCTGTCACAATAAATTACAACTCGAGATTAAGAAAATAAAAATGCAGATTTTCAAATAAAAATACCAGAATTATAACTTTATTTCCAGGTTTAAAAGTTTAATTAAAATAGGGGTACATAAATGTAAGCCTTAAAAAGTTTAATACAGATTTTTGTTTTGATGTTATTAAATTACTCTATGTAGGCACAAATACGGGGTGACAAAAAAGGTAAACTTTTTTATGCAATATATGTTTAATTTATGCCTAAATACACAGCGGGATTCTTAACCTATACGCATAAACTTAGGAACTTAACTTACTAACCTATTTTTTGTTTTGAAAAAAATGGTCTAATTACTGTAAGCCCTAATTGTAATTCTAAATGCGTAAAAATAAAATCACAACTGATAGTAGAGTGTAGTATTAGAAATACCAAACATTATCATCATGACTTGTTTGTTGGTTATTTTTAATAAAGAATAAAAATTCAGACTATTTTACTAAGCAGTGTATAAACTATACTAAATTATGTTTAGAACAAAAATGGTTTACTAATTATTTCTTGCCTTTATAATAGGTCCTTACGCATGTACACCTAGGATAGCAAATTTTCGGTGTAGATAGATTGGATTTTATTCATTTTCTTTAAATTTTCCCGGAAATTGCAAGATTCTTTGTAATAATGCCAAAATTTGCATTTTTGTGGGAATGTCCGCGAAATTATTTAAAACGCCGCATAGTCCGATGACGTAGTTGGAGTGTACCTACGTCACAAAAGATACAAGTTACGACATTCCTTTTCCATTGCTTGTTCCTCTGTTGGCATATTTATTTAACGTGACGCTTTTTACAAATCACTTAAAATCGTTTTTTACCATCCTAAAATTTTGGCTAAGAGTACAGTGCGTCTAATCTAACTTGTGCACATTTTAAATGCCTATTTCTTAACTTAAATTTTTTTTTCAACAAATCAAATTATATAGTAAATTATTATATTTTTCTGTTATAAAAATTACACAAAACAATTATATTGACATAACTATTTTTTAAAGGGCACCCTGTATATTATACCACCAATAAAAACGTCTTTTCAAGAGCTTTACAAAATTTTGTTTTTGATACATCTATCTTTATTAGTTTCGAAAATATAACCATTTGAACTTGAAAAATATTATATGCAATTTCCACTATATCTACTTAGGACTAAGCTAAGACTGTAGATATAATAGAAATAACATGTAATATTGTTGAGATTTAAATGGTTATATTTCCAAAACTATTTAAGGGAAACATATTAAATGTAGTATTTTTGTAAAGCTCTTTAAAAATAAACTTAATATTTCACTTTATTATTTGGTTTTTGGATAATTTTTTAAAGTTAAGAAATAAAAAAGTTATAGGCATTTAAAATGTGGACAAGTTAGATTGGACGCACTGTACCGCACTAACTAGATATGTTTCACCAACTTTTGTTTTATTATTAGTCATTGTTTTACTCAGCAATAATTCCCTAAACTTATGCCTATGGGTTAAAAATCACCCTGAATTCTTGAGAAAAGCTGTAAAAATTGAGTTTAATTAATAAAGGGAGACCTTTGATTTTTTATACACAACGTCTGGATATTGCTATGATGAAATGGTTTATATCCTCCTGGGGTATTTAATACCAGAATCTAAGGGAGTGCTATAAGTTTAACATCTGCAACCTGGGATGTGTAACACGTGTTCGATTGAGATAGATCAGGCTGTGTTGCAGCCATGAGAAGTGATTAAGATAGTGTTACCATGAAGTATATGGTTACCTCTACATGCATTTTGATACTGCCATTTTAAAATTAATTGTCCCACCATATAAAAGTACCTGTGGTTCTATATATAATAGCATCCCATATCATTACACCCACAACATGTCTCTCCTTTAAACTGTGAAAGTATCCAGAATTGCATTTAAATTAATGTTTTGAAAGGTAAAAAAAAACAAAAGTACGTTATTTTACTTTTAAAAAATATATAAACTACTTACGCTGAGCTTTCACGTGGAATTGTGCATGGAGGATGTAGAAGATGTGTTTGGTGTCCCAAAGAAGATAGGAAACTTATGCTAAGTTGAAAAAGCGTCTTTCTTCTGAAGCTAGGCGCTGTTAGCGAAGAAACCTATAACCTGATGTTTGGTGTTTGGGCACGAGGTAGTTCCCAAATGGCAAAGAGGTGAGCGCCGGAGGGCGCGTCATTACTGACAAAAAACTGGTTATGCGCAAGACCAGTAGCAGTTAATGGAAAGATGGCAGACAACTTATGCACATTACTGCTTTGAAATGTACATTTACATTTGTTAGGAATTTTTGGGACCTACAATGCTTGATACAGATTTTCCACGTACAAAATCCTGGAGAGCTTATCATGGCACAGCGCATATGGCTCACGATTGACTAGTATCAAGGCCATGAGCCGGAGGCGAAATTTTAAGTAACCCTCAAGCAAGCAAGTAAAGTACCTATTTTGTTCTTTTTAGGATACTGGACAAGTTTTAGACATACTGATTCGTGCCCTTTTATTACCTTTATGTTTATGAATAAGGTTTATGAAATTTCGGCAAGCAAGCGTTTACTTTGGATGCCTCTAGTAAAATCTACAATTGTCTTTTGTAGTTGTAAATTGAAAGTGTCTCGGGTTTTGGGTACTTATACTTTGTGTAAGCTTTATATTTTAAAAATGTGTGTATTATTACACATGGTGCACAGTGTGGCCCGGTTATATCGTACTCTTCTCGTGCGTCTCGCGTGAACTTGTTTATACCCAGTTTAACTTGGCGGTAAATCTACTATATATAGTAACCCTATTGCAGGAATATGCAATAAAAGCAGACATTGCTCGAGTTCTCCGAGCTGCGCAGCAATAAACGTTCGCAAGTGAAGCGATTCAAGTTTGATCGTAAAAATGTGTACCCCAGGACTGGTCGTAACTTGTATTCTATTATATTTAACCGTTCATGTTAACGGCAGTGTAACTTATGCTTTTTGCCGAGATGTCAAAAATAAAATGCCTTTACGTCACATGAGTCACAATAAGGATATGTAAGCCCAGCATTAAAATGCATATAGGTATATATATTTTTAGTGTTATGACATCCATTTTATGTATTTATTTTTTGTGCGTAGATAAATATTATTACGAGCCCCTTAATTCAAAAAACCGGTAAGTTATTATTCGACATAATTCTTTGCGGTATGAAAAGCATTTATTTAGTTTTAAGTAATTTCTGATACGCCACTGTCACATGGGCAAAACCGTAACGCAACAGTAATAAAACTCTTACCGAAAAACTTTTAAAGCCAAAATAGGATATGCTTGGGATAGAAATGGCCCCTAATTCTTAGAAATTGTCTCGTGTATATCATCTGGTCAGCAATTTTAGTATTTCGTATACCGAGTCTTTTGGCCATAAACGTCAGTTCTGTTTCTCGGATTTAATAATATTTAGTGAAGAAGCAAAAAATAGAGACCTAACTGTTTCGTATGGTTATTTGGACCATTAATTCTTTCGTTCGGGTCCTTTTAAACTACCCTCTTTCGTGGGCGTAATACAAATCTTGAATAAAAAGGTTTAGTAGGTACTTAAACTGACTTTAAAAAAGGGTAATGCTTTATACGACTTACGATCCCAAATAATAAAAATATTTGGGATTTCTCAAGTGTTCAGTAAAGTTATTAATAAAATAATATTATTATTATGGTTTATGTTTATGGTTTAAAAAAGAATGTAAAAATTTAATTCAGTCTTTTCTCTTTAATTCTACTTTAATTACTTTATTTTTAATCCTTTTATATGCGCTTAAACATAAAAAAGCAAAAACAGTTTAACAATAATGTATCAATCAAATTGGGACTAAGAGTTAGGAACCATAAATACAAACACTGGACAATGGAAACATTTTTTTCTTATTTTGGCCTGTTATTCTAAAAAGGGTGTAAACAGATTTTAGTTGGATTTTAAAAAAATATATTTTCTAAAGCGCTTTGCCGGGTTTTAAAATTTAAGATTAAAAAGTCAATACAATTATAGATAAATTTAAGGCATAATTAAATTACAAAAACGTCTAACATGTTACTTAAACTAATCGGTTAAGCACTAGAGCCAAACAACTTTTTCTCTCCCATCAAAATAAGCGAACTAGAAACGGGGGCCCGATTTTTGACGGAAAGAAAATAAAAGCTTCCCAAAAAATTCCTTTCTCTCTTTTCAAATTGCTTACTTTTAAATGCGAAAGAAAAAAAACAAAAAAAATGTTACACCCTTTTCTATAAAAATGTTTACGCCCCATGTCAAGAATCGAATAAGATAAATCTAAAATAATTTTAATTTTTACTATCCTAATTAGAGGGCTACATTTTTGGTTCTAGGCTGGAACGTTTGCTTGCTGAGATTGGCCAAGCGGGCGTCTATCGACAAAATATACGTACACACGTATAACAAGTATAATTCAAAAAGACAATTAATCTTCACAACTGATTTCAAAAACTACGCCCTAATAGATAGTCGTAATTTGGGTGTAATAAATTAATTTATAGATTATAAAGATATTAAGATTTTTATTAAAATAAAAGGAAACCATTAATAAAGAAGCTCTTATCTGCTTGCTTTGTAAAATAAAAGATTGAAAAACAAAAGAGCTGTTTTTATATCGAGTGATCCGAAACAATGCTCATGT
Organism: Listronotus bonariensis; assembly: GCA_014170235.1. Taxonomy (NCBI): domain Eukaryota; kingdom Metazoa; phylum Arthropoda; class Insecta; order Coleoptera; family Curculionidae; genus Listronotus; species Listronotus bonariensis. The sequence continues at coordinate 116,795 of JACEGR010002106.1, read as the reverse complement.
TACTAAAGTGCTTATCAGGATTGTTCAGAAGTAATATATATTAAAATATGAATACAATAATTGGATCAATTTAAATCAAAAACGATATTTCTTGCGAATAACGAAAGAATATTTATGTAAATACGCGCGCAAAATCGTTCTTCAGATAACTACCGCTTGACAAGTAAAAATGTATAGTATAAAAGGATAAAAAATTACCCAGTGTCTTACGTATATTTTGTCAATACTGATAAATTTTGTATGCAAAGTGATTTATTTTATAAGTCACTAAGGGCGTTTTAAGGGGTATCAGTGTGTAGAAATTCAAATTTGGAATTATTTTTTCTCTGTTAGGTGCTAAGTATTGTCACTGATTTTACAGAATATGACATTTAAAATGGTTATGTTTTAAGTTATTTTTTTATAACATAAATTTACTTTACAACAAACATTTTTATAAACTTATTTAATTAAAATTTTGATATTAAGTATAAATATGTACGCCTATGTAATAAATTGGATAATTTGATATGTTTTTCTTATTATTATGAGAGCCCACGAAGTAATACGTAACGTTGGCGCCAAGTTTTTAGATGTTTAAATTATTTTTCTCAGTTTTGTCAACGATGTCCAAGATCCAAAACATGCAGATACTAAATTTAAAGACCTTTTAGGATCTTATATTGTTCATGGTCACCTATCAAACTACTAACCACGCTCCACAAATTTTTAAAAAGTGCATTTACAAGCTTTTTAATGGTAAAATACGTATCAATCAGTGCCAGAGCGGACTGACAATTATTTTAGCATGGTACTAGCACGCACTTAAGGTGCTCGCCCAATTAGGCGACGCGTCGCGACGAGTCAAAATTCTCCGGAGAAGTTTACATCTATTTAAATGGAACCCCGCGAATATAGCGAATTTTGACTCGTCGCCTTGAGTGGGCGATCACCTTTAGTCTACTTTAGTCCAGTTAATTTTTTTTTTGCTGTTAAATATACGTGTTAATGTACTCTTTAAAATTTTCGGGATAGTTAAAATTATTCATTTATATCGTTCAAAACTACAACAACATAAAACTGTAAAAGTTTAGTTTGGAAGTTAGGATTCTCACATAGTTAAAATACCCTAAGAATCTCGTGTGAGAAACAAACATACTTTCAAAATTTGTCCCGAAAAGTTGCACGAGTGTATTTAAAAACGACTTTTCAAGTAGTCGACTAAAACTTGTTTAATATCTCTCAGGCAGGTACGTTGCCTAAGTTTACTCAGTCAGACCGTTTACCGTATCGGTTTAATTGACTACAGTCCTGTGAACGACTTCGAAAATTATTAAGATAAATATAACATTCTGGTTAAATTCCTCATCTTTGTATACGTATAAAACGGAAGCTTTTAGGCCTTAATTACCTAGGAAACCAAGCTATTTTGATTTTCGAAAAGTTAAAATAAATTTATCCCTCGCATTTCACCTTTAATTTCAATAGATGCAATGTCTGGCACTAAAATTTCTTATAAAAATACTGATTTTGTTACTTAAATACACAAATATCCAATAGTAATTTATGGAAATGCCGCACTTGCCTGATGGCTTATTTATTAAACAAGACAACTTACCGTCCAAACGATGGCGTTGGCCAAACCGACGTGTAAATCCGGCATAAACTTTAAAATTGTGAGTATTTACTTTTTACAGAAATATTGCCTTGACAGAATAAATTTATTTTTAATTTCTGACTAACTGACTAACCCTGTTTATTTGTATTAAAATCTATATAGAGGAGTGATATTTGGAGGTTGTACATGTGGATAATAGACTTACAAAAAATATTGAAAAGAGAAAATTCTTATGGTGATTTTTAGTTTCTAGTTAAATACAATCTTGGTATACAAAAAGCAAATTACCACAATGTACTGTTATTAAATTAAAATTTTGGATTGCTATAAAGTCCTCGGGACAAGTAATTTCTCGGCCTAAAATATCGGAAGCCTCTTTACCATTATTCATAATCAGACATGTTTGGGTTACCCCCTGTATAATTAAACAGAGAACAATCGTTGTCCAAACACGTTTAAATATTCATACCGCTCATTCATATTAATATTGTTAAGGTAGAATATTCAGTCATCCTGGTGTTAGAACTATGATGAGTAAACTTGAGCTCCGTTTCTGAGATAATACGAATTTTTGTTTGCAATCACTATTAAACTTGGAGGTATGACTCGATGGGTTTTTAAGTTACCAACGAAACATGTTGGCAAACATTAATATCCGAGAGTGTTCAGGCAATCTGTTTGTTTTTTATTGTAATTAAACACATTAATTATTACAATGTTTTCCTCAGGCTTGTTGTTTACACAATTTATGTGCAAAATATTCTGAAGTCGGTCACAACAGCATAAATGTGTATCTAGGGTATGACTGATATATATTTTATCTAAAACTAAATTCGTTGCACGTCACTAACCTGCAAATTTGCCCTGTTGCCAAGTTGTCATGAGAATCTGAGTTTTGTTGAAAAGAACAAAGCATTTTTCGGTTAAAGAATTTGTTGATTTTAGTTAATATCACAATTTTTATTACAAAAATGTAAAGTAATAACACAAAAAAAAATAATAATTTTATTTTTTAAAATCTAGGTATTACATATTCAGTATAGAAACATGGATGTATCCACTAAAACACTGAATACCTATTAACCAGAATTCATTGAAACTTACTTCTCTTACTGCAGCTACAGGCAAGAAAGGTCCATTATTTTCGCGTTGTTGCTCAAAATAGCCTATTAAAGAAGCAACAAGCTCCTTGCATCTACTGTTCCGGAAAATAAGCCGAAGAATTAAGAAACTGATGAATACGTGACTACATTGCATGATTAGGTATCAGAATAACCAACATGATAGGCCTAAATGCACTAATATGATAGATATTCTTAAAATGATGGAGCGTACCTATTATATATATCTATCACTTTCTAATGTATATGGCTAAAAAGAAATTTTAAAAATTAATATGATAGAGATTGTAAACGAATAGCTTTAATATTAATTAGTGATTATATTTTTGTTCGAATGGTATGAGATTTAGTAACCTAAAGTTTAGATGACGTGCAACGGATTTAGTTTTAGATAAAGTTATAGGTAACTTAGCCCCATTTTCACAGTCCAGTTAAATCTTTAGTAACCAAACCAAAACCTTTTGTTTTAAATAAGTTAACTTAAAAATTGTTTCACATTAACATTTTTGTTATTGGTTAAGTAACAAAAAAATTAGTATTTAGTTTTATTAGGTTGAAACAAAAGCATTTTCCCATCTTCATCAGTTATACGACATGCTCCACTCATGGAAAAATGCTTTCTTAGGTTATGCTGAACTTGTTGAATTCGTAAACCCACTTAGAATTTTTTAATTTTAACAATTATGTTTTCTTATAACCTATTACATATCCTCTAATAGCGTTTTTAAATAAATTAATAGTTTTTTGTAACTTCCTGGGTTGTATCATTTTAATAAAATAAAATTTAAGTATTACCTGTATGTTTCTTTCTTGTTTGCTTTTTAGCGAGTTGAATTACATTTTAAACCCACTCCTGTATGAGTACTAATGTTCTATCTAGGTCTTTAATAGGCCAAGAAAATTATAAAATGAGCTAGAACAAATTTCGTAGCTACGTAAGACCAGTTTTTAGAGTAATAATAGAAAATGACTTCATTAATATATCTAAGAAAGGAAATGATATTTAAATTGCTTTGAATGTTTGTGTTAAGCAGAACATTTTTAGAACGCAATGGATATTATTTATAAATGCTAGCTGAAATTTATATTTTTTTAAGAAATATAGAAATAGTAGAGACTAAGAAAAAGGTATGTGTAGAGGTGTTGTTTACGAGTATGTTTAGTTGTATCCTTTTATAGATGAACAATACGTATACAGGGTATCTCTGTAAGGTATAATAAAACTGCTACTACAAATTCCTGAGGCTAAAATATGACGATCTAAGCCAACTTACCTTATTCCACAACTATGTGCCAAATTTCTTAACTTTTGAAATATAGGGTGGTAAAGTTTTGAAATAATAATAAGCTTTACCACTCTGTATCTCAAAAGTTAAGGATATGCGTTAATATAAACTCCTCAAAAGAATTATCGCATATGCTCGATTTCTTCCATAAGCTACAATACAAAAATGCTTTCATTTAAATGGCCATATATCTTTTAATTAATAAGTTATCAAGACAATTTAAAAAACAAATGTTTAGGAAAAGTGGAGCTATAACCTTATCGTAACCGTTGTTAGTTACTGTTACCAATACATCCTACGGGGTGATAAAATTTAAAAATAATATTAATAATTTTTAATTGCCCTGTATGATGTGCTGTTGAAAGGAAGTAATCAAATTTGTAATTATAAAATATCAGAAAAGAGTAAGGGTATAATTTATTTACAAATGATATTCGTCCCAATTAATAGCACATTATATAGGCCGGTTAAAAATTATAAATTTTTTCCAAAATTTTTGTCACCCCGTAGGATGTTAAAGTTATAGCTTTGCCTTTCCTTAACATTTTCTTTTTTCAATTGTCTTGATAACTTAATAATTAAAAGAGATATGGCCATTTAAATAAAAGCATTTTTGTATTGAAGCTTATGGAAGAAATAGAGCATATGCGATAATTCTTTTGAGGAGTGTATATTTTTGTATTTAAAATTATTTAACGATTCAGATCCTTAAAGATTAGCATATTATTCTGGAACACTCTGTATAGCTTATATGGAAACTGATTTTCCGCACCTTTAAGAGATATCCTGTATATCTATTTAAAAGATTGCTTTTCTTTTAATATGACTGATACTCTCAATTTCGAGCTAAGGAATGACACCTAAGTCTATAAAGCTGACTGTAGACTAGATATATTATGTAGGTTATACTGATACAACCTTTATACTGTATAAGCAATAGTTATTGGTATATCGGCCAGTAATGCACCACTAGTAACCCATGTTTACATGCACTGAAAAAAATTATGTATATTTACAACGGAATTTTACTTGTTTGTGATGGTATTTTTACACAAAAATGTTTAAAATAAGCCTAACTAACCCGAACTAACCAAATTACATTTACATTAATGTAATATTACTTTCAATAAGAAATTTTTACACATAGGACTGTAGCTACATATAACCAATGATCTAGTGTGTAATTTGACACAAATTTTTATCAGTGCACTAAAAAAATTATGTATATTTACAACGGAATTTTACCTTTGTGATGGTATTTTTACACAAAAAATGCCAAAATTACATTTTACTATGTAAAAATACATTTACATTAATGTAATATTACTTTTCAATAGGTAATTTCACACATATTTCTGTGGCTTTATATAACCAATGACCCGATGTGTAATTTTACAAAAAAAATATCAGTGTGCCGGTATTCGCGTTAGATTGTCTCTTTTCCACGCATTGCCTATATGTATAATAAACCGACCAGGGGCGTAGCTACCTCCATATCAGCCGTATCAATGATATAAATATAGAGGCCCCCAAATGTGTGTAAGCCAAAATAAGTGGTATAAAACTGAAAAATTGTGAGTTTTTTTGGAAAAGTGGGCCCTTGATAGGAAGAAAAAGAAAATCCTTAAATAGGAAAAACAATGTTTTTTGGAAAGTGTGAACTTTTTTTGGGGCCCCCTAACTCATTGTGATACGTGGCACCTCCTAGGCACGCTACGCCACTGGAACTGGCTGGTCTGTATACCTAACTGTTTATACTTCAAATACCATTTTTTATAATTAATTTGTTTATAGCCTTTAAAACCAATTGTTAATATAAAAAATGGGCAAAGGATTTATATGAATTACCTTTCTTAGCAGAAAATGTATAATGTTTAAGTAAAGCCAAAAATTTCCGGACAAGTCGCGAAAAAATTTACAGCTATGATAAGAAAATCCGATTGACGCAAAGGTACAACAGCCCTCTATTATTACAATTTAAATGTTTTTGAAATCTTTGAAATTCAAACAAAAACCACATCTGTTAAGAAGGTCTACACAAAAAAGAAAATATTTTATTGTGCCTTCGTTTTCTTAAAGAACATGGGATGGTGAAAACGTTAGTGTAAAACACAGCAGGGAGTATATTTGCTGTTATATACAGTGCGAAGATTAAGTAACACCCTCCTGCTAACTGTTTACCAGTTTAAGTTAAATCAGTAATGGGAAACTGTTGGAGATAAAATAAAATCGACTGTTTAAACGGTCTATGAAAAAGATAAGTGACATTTTATTTATTTTTAATCAACTTTAAAAGAAGGAGGTTATCAATTTGCCTGTACGTTTTTCTTTTTATGTTACGCGATTACTTTGTCAGTTGTGGACCGATATTAAAAATTATTTTTGTATTTGAAAGAGTGCACTTCCGCGAAGGTCCCATAAAAAAACAAGTCAAGATGGCTACAGAGAAAGGTACTAGACCTATCTAATATTTTGTCTTTGCTGTACGTTGTTCGTGCGGCAAAGCTGCTTCTAGACTGGTATATGCTTAAACATCAGGGGTGCATTCAGAAACGACAACCTTGGGGTAAAATTTACCCTTTTCACCGAACTATATTACTTCTTACATAGACTACAGCACATTGATTGATTCCTATGTCAATAAAAAATAAAAATATAAAATAAATGTCATAGGGTCATGGTTAGTTCTGGTTAGTTATATATATATTGTTTGAATAGGATATTAAAAAAAGGTTTAACTAACCAGAACAAACCATGACCCTCTAATGTTATCATTCTTGCATGACCGTCTGTATCGTTTTAAACCAAACAAATTACACGTCCCTGTGCTTTCTACTGTAATCTCTGAAAGAGGTACTGGTACTGTTTTTTAGTGTATTTTTACAAATTTATTAGTGTGTAATAATAACAAATTGGAAAGCATAAATTAAACAAAAACCAAAAAAAATTCAAAAAAAAAAATAAATCTCAACAAAAGTTAAAAATAATAAAAAAATTAAGTCAGGTAATAACATATGCGCTAAACTACTAAATGTTAATACCTTATGGGGTTTTTAGTGAGTTTATTAATTTTTTAGCCGGTTTATTAAAAAAAAAAAAACTTTTGACCCTCCAATGTGACATTCTTGCATGACCGTCTGTATCGTTTTAAACCAAACAAATTACACGTCCCTGGTGCTTTTTACTGTAATCTCTAAAGAGGTACTGGTACTGTTTTTAGTGTATTTTTACAAATTTATTAGTTGTAATAATAACAAATTGGAAAGCATAAATTAAACAAAAACCAAAAAAAAAAAAAAATTAAAAAAAAATAATAAATCTCAACAAAAGTTATTCAAAAAAAAAATAAAAAAAATGAAGTCAGGTAATAACATATGCGCTAAACTACTAAATGTTAATACCTAATGGGGTTTTAGTGAGTTTATTAATTTTTTTAGCCGGTTTATTAAAAAAAAACTTTTTTTATTTAATAGAACAGCGAAATTTTTAAAATTATTTATAAAATAACTTTTGTGCGGAGACACTCATCTCTCATTTTGACGATAATAAATTTTAAATTTTTTAAGTAATATTTGAAACACTGTTTTTAAAATAAAGACTTAAATACCAAAAATAGTTTTTGTTTAATTATAAAAATGACTTAGGTATATTAAGGATACTCACTACCTATACAGGGTGATTTTAACTTATAGGCATAAATTTGGGAAATTATTGCCAACGACAAACAATGACCAATAATGAATAAAAAAGTAAGTAAAATATTTCAAGTTAGTAGGAGGTATTTAGGTATTTTAAATTAAACAACATAAAGCAAATTATGAAAACAAACAATAAATGGTAAACTATTTTTGTTTTAGAAATAATTTAGTATTTCGTTTTTACACAGCTTTGTCGGCTGAATATTTGTTCTTTATAAAAAAATAACCAATCAAGTCATAATGATAATGTTTGGTATTATAATTAGTACACTCGAGTTTAAGTAGTAATTTTATTTTTACGCGATTAGAATTACAGTTAGGGCTTATAGTGATTATACCATATTATTGCTGAAATAAAGAATGGTTTAGAACTTTTTTTATTATTAATCATAATTTTTTCCCAAGAATTATACTTCTTTTGTTAAATTTTAAATAATTAAATAACAAACTTAAATTTTCGGTTATTGTTTGTCCTAAGCAATAATGTTCCAAGTTTATGCGTACAGCTTAATCACCCTGTATAAAAGTAAAATATTTTCCGGTACAGCTTAATCACCCTGTATAAAAGTAAAATATTTTCGAAGTTAAACAAAATGTAACTTTTTTCAAAGTCAATTAAAATAAAAGAAACCTTTTCGACAAGCTGCTGTATACGCTATAGTAATGCAGGATGTTGCGGTCTAGGAAATTCATTGTGGAATGAAGTTAGCCCTTATACGTGGACCAATTCCAGTGGCCTATAATGGGCCCGTTTCTTTCCCGCTTATGGCCGGTAGCCATTACGGCACTCAAGCGAAACGCCCGCGTTCTGTAGCAAATTGTTTTTTCTTATTGTGATCCCTGCGTTAAGGGCCCCGATAAATCGAACGGTATAGCTGTTTGTCTCGTGATGGGTTTTCCATTACGGCAAATTTTATTTTAATTTGCCCTGAAACATATCGTATCTATTTATTATCCACTGAAGAAAATAGTAAAAAAACAAGGCTGTTAGAACCTAAGAAAACAGGTAGTAAAAATCAATGATTCTTTATAGTTTTGTTTAAACTGTTATACAGGTGTTTCTTAATAACATTATAATATTTAAGGGGTGATTCTTAGACCCATTTTTAGAAAAAAACTTTACGTATGTATGTATGTCCTAAACGTCGTCACTTTTGAGATACGGGGTGTTAAAATTTTCATAAAACCAAAAATTTTGAAAACACTTATTTTAGTAAAAAGTGTTGTAGTGGATATAAACCTTATTTAGGTAAGTATTTATTATTTATTTAAATTTTTTTATTATAATTATAAGACCTAATTTTTAAAGGAAAAGAGAAAAAGAACCCGCAATGCTTCCTTTATGGCCTAAATTTTTGCAATTAAGTTGTTTTTATTTGTTTCTCCTAAAATAAACAAAATGGGGAAAAACTAGGGAATATGAAAGCAGTATATTTCTTTACTTAAACTAAAGAAAGCACAAAAATTTTACACCCTATTACACAGTCAGTGGCGTACCGTTTTTTTGTTATAAATATTCTTTCAGTTGCCGCTCGAGACGCCACTGGACTTATTAAAAGTAATTAAGATAGTTAAAAATTACCCCTTTAATGCCATTAATAATATTCTTTTCTTTTTAAAGTTATTCACAATTTAATTTAAAAAAAAATAAATTACCATTTTCTTTATTTTTGAACCAATTTTTTTACTTATTGGACCAAATTAATATGTTACATTATCGAAAATCATAATTTTATTAATCTTATCGCCTAAAATATCTAAATTAGATAATATATTCCAATCTATTCTAGGTTAATGGCTATTTCTTATACGAAAACGTAGATTTACTTATTCTAAGACAGTAAGTCTAGGCTTTCTTACAAAAATAAAAGATTAAGAATATATTATGTTGTTTAATTTTATATGTTTATTTTTTTGTAACTTAATTAGATTCCAAAATAAAAAAAGGGAAGTCTAAAAAATATATTAATGTTTAAAGGTTGATTATTGAAAAACGGTTCGTCAGGTAAACATTTTCAATAGGATGTTTTTGTAGGAAATTTAATTTTCTAAAGATATAGGCGCACATATTTTTTTACCTTGATTGTTAGGGAGCTTAGACGCAAAAATAAAATTACAAATAAAAATCTAAATTAAAGAAGAGGGACCTCTAAATATTAATATTAAGGGCTTAATTCTTCACAATATTTCCCTTTTGTCTCCCTAAACAATATTTTCGATATATTTTTCAAAAATAAAAAATAAAAGTCGATTTTTTGGCCCAGTCAAATGTATATATAATATGTAAACAGGGAGGGTATTAAAGTCCTCCCTCCCCCTTTATTTTTAAATGGGAAAATATATCGGAATTAAGTAAAATTTGGGTAAAAGAGTGTCATTTAAAATTTGGCATAAAAATGATTCGGCCACGCGGCCTAGTGCCAAGGGGGCACTAGCAACTTTTTTTTAATAGAAAGGAGGGTCATGTAGCACCTCGTTTTAAAGCCCTTTGCTTCTCTACATAACGCATTTTGTTTTTTAAAATCGGTCCAGCCGTTACAGACTTAGAACCGTTAAAAATTTGGCTTAAATGGGGTAAAAACAATGCGGTTTTACTGGAATTGGCGTGTAATTCTGGAACGGCTAGGTCGATTTAAAAAAAAACTATGTTAAACTAGTTTAAGTGACACCCTTTAACACAAATTTCACCCGATCTCGATATCTTGAACCATTCAAAAGATAACTGGGGGAGGACTTTAATATCCTCACTGTATACACAGATAGAAGTTTAAATTATTATTAAAATTTCAATTATAATTTGACCACTCTTATATGTATATTATTTATAATTTAATATTTTTGCAAATAATTATTTATTTCTTATTAAGCAGCAAAAAAAATAATATAATAAAATATCATAAATAAAACGCTTTTGTCCTAAAAACCAAAAGTAATTCATTAAGATAATTAATTGTTTCAAACTTTATTAAAGGTCATATTAAAAACATTTTTTTAAATAGAAATTCTACCTTCAAAAAAACCTCAGTTAGACTAAGCTCTCAGGAACCATCTTTATCGTGTTTTTATTATATTTTTCAATGACATGTCATTTTATATTTAAATTGTGAGAGCAAATTCCGTAATAAATTATGCTAATATTTGTGTAGTTTTCGTTACTGCGAGCTGTGAAGTTAACGTATATCCGATAACTATGTTACGTGATTAACTTGCGTGTATATTTTTATCCAAAATTTTAATAAAAATTTAATACATGACGTATACCGCTTGCCAGCCTGCTTTTGCTTTATACGTACATATACACAGCACAGGGTGCGTTTTTAAGACTTACAATGGCTATATTTTGTAAACCAAGGAAAATAACAAAAATACCGTTTCTATCAAAACCAGGGGAATATAAACAACGTATTTTTCTATACATCTTAAGCAACCCCTTAAGCTGCACCCCAGTCTGTTAAAAATCTTAAATGGCAACACCCCTTATATGGCACCTCTATGAAAAGCTTATGAATAATGTTTTTTGATCAATAAATAACTTTGGGTAAAATTAAATACTACCCTTAAATTTTAAAAAAATCGTACTTTATTATTAGTAAAAAATATTAGAAAATTTCCAATTTAATTAATTAAAAATTTATAATAAATTAAAATAATACTCCCTGTTAAGCTAACTCGCCCCTATAATAAGTTCTGGTTAGTTCTTCTGACTTTTGTTAAGAAAATAGTAATAGCAACTGGTCTTTGTTGTTAAGCGCTTGTGCAACAACTAACCAGAACTTCTTATAGGGACGGGTTGCTGTTAATGTGGCAAAGTATTAAAATGGTGTTTGTGAGCCCCCTAAACTTTATAGTACAAGATAAAGACTGTTTTTATAATTTTACCATATTTTATTATTTTCACAAAATAGGATTTTTTTATTACATACAAAATACTGTTATGTTTGGATTTAAAATTTTTATTTAATTAAAAATTGGCCCAAGATTCGATCCAAATAAGGTACAAAAATGATCAAGAAATTAAACGGTTAACGCAAAATGTCAAATTTGTCACCTGTGTCAAAATCGCCCACCCTGTATAATTCCGACTTGCTAAGCAGCCGTTTACCTATGAAAAAAAGCATTAGTATAAGGTTATTTGGTTGCCCAAATATCATTGTTACTGTGGCAACAGTTTAAAAGTTATAATTAAAATAAGCTTTTTTATTCTAACTTTGCAAGGTCAATATCTTCTTAAAGAAGCGCGATGGAACTTTGTTTTTATATGATGTACTAAAATTATTTTGGGTTTCTCTTTCACCTCCATTATTTGTGACGTTACCTTTCCAGACACCTTGTATATCAGTGTTGCTAAAATAAAGAATTATATCTTTTAATCAAATATTATATATTTGCACCCTTAAACCCTTAAACAGCATACCAAGCACTGATCGACCTGAGTGACGTAAGCTTAATGTTACCTAAAAAACCTTACTTGTTATGTACTTAATAATAAAAAGACAATTTAAAAAAGGTGTCGGATGACTAGAAATAATGAAAATAATAAAATTTGGTATATCATAAAAGTACATATTATATATGTAGTTTTTAATTTAGTTTAAGTTGCGACTTCCAAGTAATGGAGCTTCTAAATTAATTATATAAATTTTGTCTCCAGAATATGTAGCACACCTCAACAACCAAAGGAAAAAACAAAGGCTTTTAATATTAATACTTGCAAAATATAGTGTCTCGTGATATTATCCAGGGTGATTTTTAACTTCTGCGCATAAAATTGGGACATATTTGTTTAAATGTTATAAAAAATAGGGTTGAAAGGGGTGTTTCCTAATTGCGGTAAAGAAATCTAAGGACATATTCCTAAGCCAATTTTATAAAAAAGATTATATAAACATAGGTCCTTAGATTTTTCATTACCAAGGTACAGGGTGTTAAACTTTTCATAAAACACTTTTTAGTAAAATTTGTTTGACTAGGTAGGTATAAACCTTGTTTAACTTAGTATTTGTTTTTGTTGTTACATAATATCTAAAAAGAAGTTATAATACTTAATTTTTTTAAAGAAAAAGTGCTCTTGTATGATTTAGGATTATGCAGTTTAGCGGATTATATTTGTTTCTGGAAAACTAAGCAAGTTACGTAAAAACAAAAACGTTTGTATTTTAAGGTGTTTTATCCGGAAAAAATAAAAAAGTTGCAAAAAGCGCAGTGGCGTACATTTTTTGTCAATAATATTAGCTAATATGCGTCCCACGCCGCCACTGCTCTCTATAATTAAAATAAGTTTAGGGCTAAATAAACTACCTATTTTAACAAATACCAGAGCCAAATTTTAATAAAATCTGTTAAGGCATGGTTAGGATAATATTAAAAACCCAATTTCATTTTTGAAGTTTAACACCCTGTATCTTGAACACAAAGCAGGACCTATGTTTATATGACCTATTTTTTTATAAAATTGGCTCTTAAAGACACCCTTAAATTTGCTTACCACAATTAGGAAACACCCTGTATATTTAAAAATGAGCGAAGTTTCAACTAGTGAGCACCTTCAGTCGTATTCAGGTAAAAATTGGTCAGTATCTACCTGAAGAAATCTTTCTTAATAAAAATATTTTACTAACTTTATTTTAAGTCATTGTTTGTTCTTGTGTGCAATAACCCAAATTTATGCGTTTAGGTTAACCCTGTATATGTATATGTTTAGCGTACGAAAACTACATGGTTACTGCAAAAATGTTTTACTTTTTGTAAACAAGAAATATATTTAAATTTAGCATAGATGTGAGAAATGAAAATTTGCATAGAATTCTGTGGCCGTGAAACATTTTGGCATTAATTAACATTCTTCGAATATTTATTAATTTATCCATAAAAAGAATGACCGAATTCCACCGTATTATCCATCACATTAGTGCTAGATAATGGATTAAATTCCTAATTATATACTTGTAAATTTATTATTATTATTTTATGATAAAGAATATTTATTATAACTTGTCAGTTTGTTGTCGTAGCAAGCTACAAAGTTTCTTTGTGACTTTTAAAACTATAAAAATATATTTTTAAACAACCCATATTTTACATAATAAACTAACTGTTTAATATTGGTATCGATTTATTTACTTGTGTTATTAAAAGTTCGATCGTGTAATTGTTTTGCTGGAAACAACAAAACAAAATTAGGGTCAAATACTAACTCAGTAATAATTTAGAATGAAAGTATCATTATTATTAACATTAATATTCTCTGCTTTGGAACAACAATGTTTAGTGTATCTTTATAATACCTATAATAATCTAAGAAATGATACTCCGATTTTTAAATGTATTCATTACCTTGCATTTTCATATTTTCTTAAAGTTTGGCTGCCCCATGCACGACTCAAGCAACATGCAACATAAAACATAAACTTCATGCGGTATTAAGCAGTAAAAGCCAAAGGGCTAAACAGAACTATCCTTAAGATTATCACACACCAAAGACATGTTGCTTCGCACACGAATCACTGGTAAAGTTTAATTTACTTAAGAGCCCATGGTTTTCGGAGAAAAAATATTTAAAAAATGTAAAGAAAGTTTCACGGTTTGCCATAAAATCGTGTTACGTGGTAAAAAAAAAATTATGTAGAAATATTATTTAATTAAATAAAGCACTAATGATAGTCATAACAGGAAAAAAGATATTACTGTTAGGGTATGACCTTACTAAATTTATAAACGTACTATAGTTACAATTTACTGCCAGTAATAGCTAATATGTATTAAAATATCCTTTTATAAACTGTCGTTTGTACAACATGGAAATAATTTTAGTTGACAATAGTCCTGGTAGGACAGAAGAAAATTTGTTTTTACTTATGTTGAAAATTATACAAGCAATTCAAAATAAATAAATTGTTGCAATGCACAAACAAGATCCCAGTGGTACCCTATGCTACTGATTTAACATTAGTGCCACATGCCATATGCGCTATGACGAGGTTATCAATCTAAAGCCGCTAAGTACCACCCATCCTTAGTAACGGTTTCTTTTCATCGCAAACCGTATTGCTACTTTCTTCCAGTTGCAGCCTTTGATTTTGTGGGATCTGTTGCTACATGTTTGAATTTTTAAGAAATTATTTTTTATTTTTATTTTATGTCTTAGTGATACTAGCAATTTAAAGGTGGTTAGTTACCTTTGATATGTCTTTCAAAAGACTTGATATTTAAAGTAAAGGAATAAGCAGTCAAGGACAACAACTCTCAACAACGTTTTTCGATGAAACAATATAGTTAAATTTGTATAAATAAATCATATTAAAATGCCTTTTAATGATTTTAAGATTTTTATTTATAAGGTTATTAATTTAAAAAAAAACAATTTAAATAAGAAATGGTAAAATACTGTTAGGGTTTCATCAAACAGAATTAGTTTCTTAATGCTCTTTTAAGGGTTTTCGTTTTTAGATACAGAAATAAAGCATTGTTTCTTTTTAACACAGAGCTACGTCACTGACTTAAAACAGATTTTTTTATAATAAAAACCTTATTTACAACATATTTGCATACTTCATTATAACAATAGTTTTTTTGTACACTCTTAATCCATCTATTCTAATTTATTCTTCCAAAATAACGAATTTAAAAAGCTTGTCAGACCATGATTTGACCATTAACCTATTTAATATAATTTAGATTAACCAAGAAAGTCAAACATTTATAAAAGGTTTTTTCAGCTCAGTCGTGAAAGTAATAAAAATTTAATTTATTCAAAGGTATTGAACTAGAACTGAATCATTTTATGTGGAATAGTCCGCTACATACCATGAATTTTTCATGAATATTAGTCATTTTCGTTTCGGCGTATTTACATGATAATATTACAAATTTATAGTTAAACAAAATATTTGGTTTTAGTTGTTATTTATATAAAAGTTTTTTCAGCTGGCCTAGTCACAATATACAGAATGGTTAAATAAATCATCATTAAAATCAGGGGTCTTACAAAGCTTGGTAGATAGATACCTACCGTTTTGTGGAAATGTATACTGGGTTAGTAAAAAATACCGTACTTTTAACTATCTTTAAAACCGCTAAAGCTAAGCTTACCAAATTTGGTTTCTAAGGTGTTTTGGATATGTGCATTTAAACAGTGATATCGGCACTGTTGACAGCTTTCCCAGTTTTGTGCTACACGTATTTACTTCAGTTTTTTCAATGGAATGCCTTAATTATTTTCATTAAATTGGACAGATCAAATTTAGCAAGTTTCTAAATTTTCAAAATTCTGTCTTTATTAGTGGTTGAGATATGTTACACTACACTTTCCGCAGAAAGTAATTTGGGGCTTAAATATCTTTAAAACCCCTAAAGCCATGTTTACAAAATTTGGTATTGGCATGCCTAATTGATTGTTGACAAATTTTAATAGAATTGCGAAGTCGTCATATCTCGGTAACTAGTAAAGATTAAATTTTAAAATTTTGGAATCTTACTAAAGTTGACACCCTCCTTTTATTGCTATTAAAATAAATTTGGCATTTCATTTAAAATTTCAAAAATATTACATGTACCGCAAAACTGAAGTATCTGGCAAGAATGACGGTATCACTGTTTAATTTTACTTACCCAGAAACCCCTAGATGCCAAAATTTGAAAACGCAGATTAAGTTGTTTTAGAGATATTTGAGCGCATCTAAACTTTTTACCTAAAATGCGGTGTTGTCATATCTTAGTAGCTAGTTAAAATAGAAATTTGAAAATTTGTAGACTTATTAAATTAAGCCTGTGTAATTTTTGCAATAAAAATAAATTCCATTCCATTAAAAATACGTGTAGCACAAAAGAGGGAAATCTGGCAACGGTGCCGATATTACTATTCAATTCTTCATGCATGATACATACACATATATTTTTATGTGCAATATTTTCACTGAGTAGATTTTTTTTAAATAAAAATAAATAAGAATAAAAAGCAACGAATTCATTTATTTTTTTGTAGATTGTTTCTTTGATATTTTAATTTAACGCCAAATGAAGTGGGCACTGGTCGGCTAGTATCTAAATATTTCGTCAAAGGGGTGAATTTGCTGTCTCCAACATATGTGCTTTAATTAAACCCTTAACTAAAAAGAAGGTGGTATAAAAAAAGTAAAAATTATTCAACTGAATTTTGAATATTTATTACGATTTCTACTCAGCGTAGTTGTGACGTGTGACCCAAGTGCGATTACACTAAAGAACGAATATGACCTAAAAAGCCACGAAAACATAGTTGGTAGCGAATTACGTGTAAAGTAAAATTGCGAAGATAAATAAGATAATTCATTTAAAAACCGCAAAAACTATATCCAAATCAGTATAAATAGCTAAATAATGAGCCAACAACAAACCGCAAAGCGCGACATCGGTCCAACAACAAAAAGTCAGCATATATAAATACATCAAGATCATATAGAAACCGTTCTTCGTCTTTGATTTTAATCGACGAACGACCTTGAAAAGATAAAGCGAAACTTACGAGTCAACGCAGTAAGAGTGAATGGTACCGAGTGTTGGGTACAATTAAATGATTATAATATATACGGCTTTAATTATTTTAACAGTACTTTGATAAAATATTATTTACCTGCATATTTAAAGCTTGCAAATACATATTCGAATGTGCAATAATTAACTAGGGTTTTTGGCGTCAAAAAATTTAAAATTTTGTTTAAAAATATATACATAACTCTCTGCTTTTTTTTAGCACATTAGAAAAAGAGACTAGCTTAAAAACACTAGATTAGGGGAAACTAGCGCTACTATCGTCAGGTTAGCTGTGCATCAGGTTTATCATGGAGAGAACATTATCGTTGATGTTTGATGTGTAAAAAAATCGAGTTGGCTCCAATACTGAGTTCAGGAGCATTACAGTATTAACTTGGTTAAAACTGAAAGAGTTATAAAGTATTAGAACATATTTTTAGCTGCTTATGCAAAGAACGTCAAGGATCTTGATCGTTAACAATACCTAAACTTTATTTCTTCAGCTTTTTAGGCAATTTATTAAATAAAGATAATTTTATAAACAGTCTTAAAGATAATGCCTTTAATTGGTACTTTTATTATTTCTCCGATGGAGGATAGTAACTAACCAGAACAAAACAAAGTCTTGGGCCTCGATTGAGATTTTAATAGACACTTAAACAAGGGAGAAACAAAATGCCACCCAAATCTAATAATATAATAATTTTCCTTCGCTGTTTCGTAGGGTGATTGATTATATAATATTTTACTTTATAGAGGTAAATGGATACCGCGTTTAAAGCTGATCGGCTTTGCAATATTGATGGTTACTGATTAAATTTTAATATTTATCACTTTTAGGTTGAGCCCTAATGGGGTAAATGTTGAAGATTTATCATTGAAAAATGGATTCACGAGGATTAAGCGCTTGTTTTAATCCATCGAAAAGGGTTATTGAATACACAGTTTAAACGCATTTCTCGATATACCCACACCTGGCTCATCCATGCGACCATATTACTTCTCTTCTAAATTAACGAGGTAACATATGCTTTGTTTCGTTTTCGCAATAGCATTTTAAATTCCTTTAATCCAATTATTTATAAAGAATCAGCTGTAAAACAATATTTAAATATCTGCAATTATAAAAATAGCTTTAAAAAGCATTTATAATCTCTTAATAAACTTGTCTTAGATATAATATATTTAATTATATCTATCTTCTTTAACCTGTATTTTAAAATAATTATTAAACGAAAAGAGAAATGCATTTTAACCTTATAGGTACCACTACATGCAACTAAGCAACAAAGGGAGGTAAAAATAAAAAGCTCTTTTATATGCAAAAACTTTAAAAAGTAGTTAAAAAATTGTTGTCACTCGTAATTTACAAGATGTTCCAAAATTAATTCACCAAATTTAAACGACATATTCAACGTCTAAAATAAACCCCAGTTTTCTATATAAAGATATGTCCGAAAACGCTTAGAGATACAGGGTGTTGGAAGATTTTTTTTTAATCAGTATTTTCAAACCACTCTATATGAAATGGTATTTTGTGAAATATAAAAAGAAAATTACCACTGGTTAGTACCATATTTATCTAAAATATTCTCAACAAAAAAAATGATGCGGCGCTGCTTTTCTCTAAAATAAAAATTATTTTTAAAATCCTTGAATTAAAAAAGATGACTTTTCCGAAAAATGCGTTGTTTTCAAGAAAAAAAATAAAAATCACTTTATAACATAAGGAATTAGCTTAAATTATGACAAAAATGTTTAACATTAAAAACCTAAAATTTTAAATTATTTTTGTGAAGTTTTTGTTACCAAATTCGTCATTAAGGTGGTTTTATTTCTTTTGTGCATCGTTTGGAAAAAAGTTAGAATATCAAATTTGTTTTAATTTTAATGAGAATTTTAAAAATAATTTTTGTTTTAGAAAAAAGCAGTGGCGCTCAATTTTTTTCTTGAAAAATAGTCCATACAAACATGGTACGGACGCCACTGGTATTTTCTTTATATATCACATAGGAAAATGTCTTTTGCTACTTTTTAACAGTGTACCAAATACCAATTAAATATATAAGTGGTTAAGAGGTTTAAAAATTTTATTTTATTTTTTTTTTCGTAGAATTTCAACACCCTGTATTTCTAAAAGAAAGCGTTTTCAGACATAGGTCTAGGAAACTAGGGTTTATTTTTGACGTAGAATATGCCATTAATAATTGGTGCATTTATTTCAAAATACCCTGTATAAGTGTTTTATTAAAATTGCACAATCTTGCGGTACACGATTCAATTTCAGTACTTTTTTATTATCAACAATATTGTATTAATTTAGAGCGCAAAGCTAAGGGACAGTTAAAAAAAAAAGATTAAAGACAAAATATTTAAAAGATATCTCCTAGCAAATCTTTATAAAAAAGTTCACAGAAGCGGATGATTAATCTTTTGACTACATGAAAAGCATTACTAATTTTTGATTAAAATGTGTTTTAATTTAAATACCATTTATTAAAATAATAATTCAGTAAACAAATTGAGCTGAGTTAAAGCAATTAATTTAAATAAATGTCAAATGCATTAAAATCTTGGCAAATTTCCTATTTTAAGCGCGTTGGAACACGTGGAGTTCTTGCAAGGTGCAAAAGTTCAGTCATGGGGTGTAAGTTTTTATTTCAATTTTAAGAATAACATTTTTAAATTGGATTTAAACCTAACATAAAAATTCTATAATTTTCTTAAGTTCAAATTTAAACAAAAAATCAATATATATATTTTTAAGTTATTCGCTGCAATTACTAAATCGATCTGAAAATTTTATCAAAGAATAATAAAACTTTTACCGAAACAGAAAAAATTGTTAAATTAATGATTTTATAACAACAGGTTAATAAATGAATAGCTAGATGTTTTAACCACTATAAACCTAAACTGTATATGGTGGTAAATTATTGATTTTCATATTGTTAATATTTTTTGCGTTCAACTTTTTTAATATTTAATTAAAATAAGGAAACAAGCACAAAACTGTAGAATTTGTTGCCTGTTTTCTTATTTTCAAAACCACCAAATTTTCCGTATTCGTAAATTGCACTTTAATGGACAAAATTACCGAAATTATAAGGTTTTCACTCAACTTAAAAAATGTGACTGTTTCTTTGCCGTAATTTTTTTTTACAGACTAGCATAATTATGGCTTTTTATTAATATTTAAACTACTCTACTTTAAATTTAAATCACTATCCTTTTATAGTTAAATACATGCAAATCCAAACGTTCCAGTACTCTTAAGGAAAATTTCCGTGAATATGCATTCACTATTATCGGTCCAAATTCTATTATAATTTATAATATAAATTGAAATTACTTTATTGTCAAAATAATGTGATACATATAGGTTTAAACATAATTTGGAAAATATTATTTAACCAAAATAAATAACAATGTTAAGCAGGTAAGTAGAATATTAATATCACTTTTGGTTTAACCGGAAGATCCATAAATTTTCTTATTTTTAATACAAGTGCCTACTTTTTTTCCTATAATTCTATTCCCTATGAAATTCCCCTTTTAATGGTATATCATACATGGTGTTTTATTTTCACAATGGCGACCAGCGAATACTTTTAAAGAAAATCCGTCATTATTTCTGTTTTAAATATTTTTTCCTAAGTAGTAGAAATAGCATAATGACCTATTTTACTTTTACAGATAGTGATATTTACCATTTTCCTAAATAAATTACTTACATTACATAATTTTAGATTTTAATGTAATTAGTAAGAGAATATTCAAAATTTTTAAACCATTTTAAATAGTGCCTGGTTCAGTAATAAAGTGGACTTCATGATAAGAACCCTTTAAAAACCTTTTTAGTCAGTCTGTCAATGTCAAATGTTTCAGGTGTCGTACTGGGCGAACGAGTAATTTTTTTGTCCGGGCAAGCTTACCACAATGTTTTACACGCAATTTTTAAACATTGTGGCAAAAACGGTAAGGGTTATATTCATGCAACCATAAGGCTCAAACATGTTTCGGCTATCGGACTAGGCGAGTTTCGTGACTGTAACCCTGCCGATCTTTAGCACAATGTATAAAAATCTAATGTAAAACATTGTGATAAACTTGTCCGATAAAAAAATTGACACGTTCGCCCAGTCCGACACCAGAAATATTTGACATTGACAGGCTGGGTTAAAGCGCCGCTTTCATATATGGCTTTATGCATATTCGTGGTAGATTCGTCAACAGACATCTTTTTCTAATAATATATTACAACATATTGTTTATTTTTAAGATGGCGGCCATCAGAGTTGGGTCGAATACTAATTACCAGAAAAAGAAAGTATTCAAATAATGAATATTTGAATACTTGAAAGAAAAAATGTATTCGAATACTCAGTATTCATAAATATCCGGAATCGGTATTCGAATATTGAAAAAAATCGAATACAAGAAAAACAAAACCGGTAATTCAAATATTTGAAGAGCAAAAAAAAAGGTCCTCACCTATTTTTTTCTTAACTGTAAAAAAAAGACCTTACTTCATTTTTTTTTCTTCTTATATACCCAATGACAATAGAGAATTATTGCACAGTGAAATAAGGCCAGGCACTACTAATACCGGCCTTATTTTGACATCTGAGCTTGCGCAGATGCATGGTAGATAAGGACTCCCTTAATAAGTATAGTGCCTGGCTTTATTTATGTCGGTTTTAGGTCGTGCCTTATTTTGGTCTTATTTTACCTTCGGAACTGTTCGTCTAACCGAACGGCTGCCGACCACAAAATTGAAAAGTTTTTAAAAGTAAAAATACTTAAAACCTTGCTTTTTCAAACATTTTTTTCCCTTTTTTTTAGGTTAATGGTACTGTCAACATGATTTGCAATAACTTTAAATTATGGGTACAAGCACTATTTAAATAAGGCCGGTATTAATAATTTCCGAGCTTAATAAGGCAACTTGCAATAATTCTCTAATGTTGGTATTCGAATATTGCTATCCACATTTCGGTATAATACTCGGTACGCCGGTATTCGAATTCTCAAAAAAAAACAAAATATCGAATACTTCAAAACTATCCAAATACAGAATCCTGAATACAAACAAAAAAGTATTTTGCCGAATACCGAATACCAAACACACTAATGTATTCGAATACCGGCAAAATGTATTCTGAATTCTATTCAGAATACTGAATATTCTAATACGACCCAACGGCGGCTATAAATCATTTAACGACATTTTAATAACGGAATTAATAATAAAATAATTTATGGCCGCCATCTTAAAAACAAACAATATTTTAAGGTTGTAATAAAAACAGAAAAAAGTCACTTTTATAGGTGTCTTATAAAAAAATAATAAAAAAAATAGGGGAGGGGGCAACATCCTGTGTTACCCGGTATATTTGTGCAAACATACATTTTCCGATACAACAATGTAAACTGGAATAACACAGCCTACTAAAACATAAAACATATTAAAAACAACATGTAACGACTTTAACGTTGGACACTTATAACCCAGGGATGTTGTATCTGGTAAACTAATCAAATAATAAAAGAAGTCAACGGACTGCCAGTGTCTTCATTTAAGAATTCAAAACTTAAATTTGACTGTTGTAATTCATTTATTCCATGAATATTTTAACAATACAGTGGGTTTATTAGATTCGCCTTTCTGCTGCAGCTCATAAAGGAGTCTTAGGGCCATATTGACGTATTTTGCGAACAAAGCCGATATACCGAGCCTGCAACACATTGACAGGACTCGGCACTATATTTCTAGATTATCTGCGGTTCTCATCAAGGTATCGGGCCGGCATAATTGTTAAATGACAATAATTATAAGCCTTCGTGATTAATTTGATTTTCAATAGACCGGCATGATAGGCTACTGGAGCATCCGACCGGAGAGATATTCCGATTTTCGAAAGACTGATTGCGGATTGAATTTCCTGATCGCTCAGTATATTTCCTAATCGCGTAATGACCAATATGGATGGATTTGACGATTTTCGATGTATGTATGTACAGATCAAGCGCGAAATTGATATTTTATTTTGATCTTTCGGCTTTAATTTATGTGTTTTGGTTAAGGCCATGTTCTTTGCAGACTTCCCAGAGATAAGGTTTAGAGAAGTACAAATGTCAAATATCAAACAAATGTTTTTTATGAAAAAATGTCGGTTTTAACAAACAATTTTGTTTGTACAAAATATTTACAAGGAGAAAATTTTGATTTTATACAGTGTATTCCAAGAAAGGTGTTACAAGAGGACAAATGAACCTAAATTTTTTGAATACTTAATCGGCATTTTGGGAAAATTGGTGGCATGGTCTTAAACTAAAAAATACACTATTTTACCCTGATAGGTATTGTACAGGGTAAATTATAAGTAAAAATATAAAAAATGCCCGGGAGTAAAGTACTTTTATTTTTTTAAATATAACAAAATTTTAATTATAAAGTAAAAGTTGCAGAAAAATTAAATTTTATGTCAAAATTTAAAGACAATTTAAATATTTTAAATTTTATTCTGATATTTGCTCCGCAGTATCGAGTATTTAGGTTTTAATACATAGGCAACAAGTAAAAACAATTAAAAACATTTTTTTCTTTATTGCTAAAGTAAAAACTTTGACATAAAATTAAATTATTTTCAAAATTTACCTATAAAATTTTGTTTTATTTAAAAAAAATAAAAGTACTTTACTCTAGGAAATTTTGCATATTTTTAGTCATAACTCGCCCCGTGAATTACCAACCGGAGTAAAATTTTGTATTCCTTAATTTTGGACAATGAGATCAGATTTCCCAAAATGCCGATTTGAAATTTAAAAATGCTTGGGGAGGTTCTTAACATGCCTTTAGATAGGTATATATGCTCAGATAATAAAGAAAAAAAATCAGGGGCGCATTTAGAATCGACAAAGCCGGGGTAAAATTTACCTCCGCATCCAACTAAAAGGGGTAAAGATGGGTCCACATTTAATCCATTCATAAAGCGATGCTGCCAAGTACATAAAAAATGATAAAGTAAAGAAACCCTTTTGTGAACAATGATTTATTGCAGCAAAACATATTTAACCCGACGAGTTTCTAGTACCACGCCACGTGCCACCGGTTTTATAGAGGCGAAATAAGAGAATGTTTTTTAAGTAGGTGATACATGTTTTATTTATTATTTATCTAAAAATATGTAATCAGCCTCTGTCCGAGGCTATGTGCATTCGAAACGGTTTGTTTACTTTATCACTTTTTGTGTACTTTTCGGTATTGCTCTCAGAATGAATTATATGTGGACCCATCTATACTAGTGCTTTTAGTTTATGTTTACCGATTCAATAGTAATAATATTAAACTAAAAAGTGAAAAATAAACATTAAAAAAAACAAAAATACTTAAAAAAAATGATAAAACTCAAAGTTCAAGATTATAAAACAAAAATTAAAAAAAAAAGGGTAATAACATAGGTGCTAAACTACCTAATGTATAAAATAACTCAACAATAACTCAATAAACAAAAGCTTTTTATGATTTAATACCATATTACCCGACTTATTTTTTTTTATCATTTTTAACGTTTTAGTGACTTTTATATAAAAAAATAAAGTCGGTTTATTTTCTTTTTTTTTTTATGTTTATTAGACTTTTCATAAGATCCTCAAGTTTGGCTTAACCATTGGGGCTTGAAATTATATTTTCACATAGCCAGTCCACTAAATTATTATGCTGTAGGCTTTTATAGAGTGTGAATCAAAGTTTCTTTTCAATCATAGTGAAAATTGATTTTCCGCACATTTTTACGCCTGAAAGATGGTAGTCATTAAGCTCATATATTGAAGAGATCATATCATCAAGCATCCATTGTTACATTGAATAGTCTATACTCTATACAAAGTATGCTTATTAAAAAAAATGGAAAAATCATTTTACTGGTAGGTTATTTATTTTCCCTCTCATTGCAGCAGCTTTATTACTTTATTACCACTATGTTGCACTGCTGTATTTGAATTGATAGCGGGACTATTTAAAAGCAGTTTTTTTCATCATATACCATCTGTTAGACCGAAGTAATACCTCTTTTTAGATATGACGTCGCTATTTATTACCTATTTTTAAATTTACGATATGATGTTCCTGGCAATGCCTTCATTATTAATAATTTTACTAGTGGCATTAAGCAGTTGTCTAAAAAGTGCCTCAAAATGCAATATTTACATGTTACGATTCTTGAACTATGTTGAAGAAATTGAAGAAAAATTGTTTAAACATTTAAAAACCTGGCACTTGTCCAAACAAACCGGTAAATTATCGACTCGTGTGGTACTTGTACAAGCCACTTTAGAGTGAATTACTGAAACAGCGAATACTATTCCAAAGATAAGTATTTTGTAGTATTTTGTTTTAAAACAAGTGTCCTTAATGCCTATAAAAACAAAATCTCTAGCTTTACAACAACAAAACAATTAAATAAGAACATAAATTATGAAACACCTCTTTTAGAATTGGCTATAACCGAAGGAAAACGAGTACTACTCGAGCGATTTAAAAAATCAAGTGATCACTCTAGTAATCAAGTGCTCAAGTTATTTTACTGCTTTGTGCTCAATGCTGCCTCCTTAAAAAACCGTTTGCAAAACAATTGAATTATTAGTATCGGATAGTATAAAAAAATAATAAAATTACACAAGGATATTCATTAACCCCGTAATGTGCAGCACAAACGGATAAATATCGATATTGCAATTGCTCCTTAAACCGGTTTTCAGTAGAACATGGAATCCATACCAAAACCGAAAAAAGCAAAACCGGTTAATCGGTTAAAAAAACGGTTTTGGTTAAAACCGGTTAACCGAATATTTAAAAAGGTTTTCAAAACTGAAACCGGTTTTTAAAACCAAAATACCGAAACCGGTTTTCAAAACCGAAAAACCGAAAGCGGTTTCCAAAACCGAAACCAGTTTTTAAAACCGGAAACAGTTTTTAAAACCGAAAACGGTTCTTAACTAAACAAAAAATTGGGGTTCCCATTTGGAAAAACAAAGTTGACTGGTAATACCAATAAATTTGTCCCTTTATTTCAAACAAGTTTTACTTAAAACATTTTCTTCTAAATTGCGCCGTTTTCCGGATATTTATTTGCCTGTCTAAGGTTAAATGGACCACCCTGTATAATCTGTGAACCAATATCCAATGTCACAAAATGACCGATATTTATTTTTTTTTAGATATAAACCGCAATCAACCAAAAACCAATTAATTAATAATCGAAGAACCGGTTTTCGGCTTTGGTTCGATTATCTAAAAACCGGTATTCGAAAACCGATTATCTGAAACACCGGTAATCGAAAACCGGTTTTTTAAAACCGGTTATTCGATATTCAAAAACCAATTTTTTAAAACTGGTATACCGGTATTCAAAAACCGGTAAACCGGCATTTGAAACCGGTTTTCGAATACCGGTTTTCGCCAAAACCGCGGTTAACCAAAAACCGGTTTCGGTTGCCAGCACTAATAGAAATCAATAGGTATTTCAAATATTGCTACAGTTATAAGTCAAAATCTGGAAAACTTTACTATCATCGATTTTTCATCACTTAAATAAAGCGCTTGAGCACTCGATCGATCGATTTTTAATTACTTAAACAAATCACTCGAGTACTTATCACAAAATCGGTTTTTTGATCATTGCTAAAGTTGAATTGCTAACTGCAAAAAGGGGGCATGTTCATTTTTTACAAAATTAACATTTCGGTATTCTACTGGTCTTCGTTTACAGTAGAAACAGTACTTATTACATTAACAAACTTAACGTTGTATACCGAATAAATTTTCATTTACCGCAAAAAGGGGCATGTCCGGAAGATACCTTCTTTCTGAGGTAAATTTCACGAGCTCACTGTATGTAACTTTGGAATACATGATTTAAAATCAAAAAATATGACTTACTATGTGTACCATGAAGGAATAGCAGGTAAATAAGCAAACAAAGTGTCTTCATTTTTGAAGCATTACCAGGCGAGTTACAGAAATCATATTTTTGTAATAATTATTGTGGACAAAACAAAAACACCACTATATTATCCGGTTCTTAATAAATTTGATTAAGCAAAGACGATTTGAATAGATTGAAGTATATTTTCCAATGAGAAGACATTCCTTTATGCCTTGTGACCGCGATTTCGGTTTAATTTTAAAGCAGCTCATTATTCATGAGAGATTTTACACTCTGCACGACTACACAGAAATAATCCAGTCACCAAAATTCTATTCCCATACACAAGAAAAATATGCCTAATAAAGTCAATACAATGAAATTTATAACAGAGGCCTATTTCACATTTTTGAAAGAAATTTCGACATGGCCAACCGCAACAATCTAATGTAAAAAAATAAAAGCCGAATACATTTTTAAAATAAGTTACACAGTTTTTTGTCTCCTGAATATTTACAAAAATGTCACATTATGTCCCTTTCCGCAGTTAGAGATTCAGTTATGAATTTAAAACTGGTAAACTTAACTAGCATCGATTTTTTATTGTTAAAAAAAATCGCTTCAGCACTGGTCACAAAAATGGAGTTATGACGATGTTTTTAATAATCGAGTACTCAAGTACATTTTTTAATCGAGCGATCCTAACACTACCCCCTTTGCAACTTTAAATGAAAAACGGCCGTATTAGGAAAGTTGGCATTGTTACAATTTGGATATTAGTTCTAAAATGTAAGTTATGCTTTGCTAAGTAGTTATATTACAAAACCACCTGATGTATATGCACACACAAGTAATTTATACACCTTTATTATGTTTTGTATGGTTCGTTGGTACACAAAGATATCATATTGCGGTATTATCTTTGCATTCTTAAATTACTCACACTAGTCACTTCTATGTTGCTAAATATAATGTTTTCTTTTGTTAAAAACCCTATCATGAATAGACCGGATATTATTTATCTACCTTTATACTTAACTAAAAAAGATTAGAGATAGCTATCCCTTTTATTTAACTAAAACATCTTGGAAATAGGAGATAAAACTTAAGTAACTAGAGCATTCATTAAGTCCCGATTTGTCATAAACTATAGGTTTACTAACTTTTATCGCTTTTAATTTTAGTTATTGTTTATAAAACATATTATATCATTAATTTTCATTCGAAAAGAATTTTATTAAATAAAGTGATGCATTTTTTTCAAAGTTGGGTAGTATCAAAGACAATTGTAGTTTTACTATAGACCCCCAGAAAAATGCTAAATTTTTGTTCATCAGTTTGGACGCTGGCTTGGCTGAATTTATGAAGCGGCAAGTTATACGTACTGCTTACGTGTGTAGTCGATGGATATCCGCTTCATAAATTCCACGAAGCGAGCGTCCACACTGAGGACCAAAAATTTAGCATTGTTCTGGGTGTCTGTAGTGAAACAGCAATTGTCTTTGGTAGTATTCAAATACTAGTTATTCTGAATCGTAATCATACAATATAAAAACTGCATAAAAGTCGGTGGCGTACGTTTTTTAATCAATATTATTGGCCGCGATTTCCACTGAGACGCCACTGGCCAATTATTTTAATTAAGCTTAATTTAAATAGGCGCTGTGTTATTTTAAATTACTATCCCAAATTTCAAATAAATCGGTTTAGGTTTCAGAACGGTAGTTAGGAAACACCCTGTATATCTCTTTTTGCAACTTTTGTTATTTTATTTGTTAAAAAAGCATACAAAAGTATTTGAAAAAGTAGTGTATTATTATTTTAATTCCAAATGACCACAAATACCACATTTAAGATACAAGGAGCTTTTTCAGCGATTTACGTTTAAAAAAATATATTATCTTTTATTTTTGTTCACAGGCTTTTAAAAGTTTGGTATTAAAAAAACCAGTTTTAGTGGAGCTATCTAGAAGTTATGTCATATTTTTTATATTGAATCTAAATAGAAATAAAACAAACTTTCTTTTATAATTTAAAAAGTTAATAAATGGCCCTTAAGTCTTTTAAATTTTTTTACTCTAAGCGTAAATCCTGCACCCTGGTAAAATTATAGAGGTAATTCTGAAAAATTTAGTTTACGAGTTTTACAAACCAACGTAATAAACCAAAAGTTTTCTGAAAAACTTTATATCGAACATACTGTATTTAAGCGCTTACAATCCCTAGATTCGAGAATTTGGCGTGCAGCCAGCTTTTTCTAATATGTGTGATAACTTCCTTATTCAGTAGTTGAACTTGAATAATCGCGGCACCGATAAAGGCGGTTTGTTATTTCAAGTTTAAAATTTATCGCCAGGACGCAATCATTAAAGTTTTCAACTTTTCTTTATGCATCGAACGTATTTATATCATAAATCTTAATATAATTATTTAGTTTTTGTCGTTTCTATCTGTAATCAGGTTAGTTTAAATAGCACAGTTATCTCTTGGGTCTTATGGTCAAGAACAATAAGATAATAACAATATAAATAAAATAATAACTTTAGAAACGAATGCAAAATACGTTATTTGAGTTGATTATTTAAAGATTTCCACATGTTAGGTTTGTAATATACAGGGTTAGTAGACGAACCGAAACGGTGGATTATCTCAGCAACCATTTAATATAAATAAATCAAATTTTGTGTAGGGAATCACTAAACATGAAAAATTCAAGAATTATTTTTGCAAGGTTGCCAAGTTTATAGTTTTCTCTGTAGGTTAGGGAATTTTAAAATTTTAGATGGAATACCCTATTTTTTATTGTTGTAATCAATTGCTTGTATTAACTCTATTATGACCTGATATTATAGTTTTTTTACGCTTGTCAATTTTGAAGATATTGCATTAAACTTGGATACAGAAACGACCAGGTATAGTTAATTATCTCAAAAACGATCCAACCGAAATTCGTCAAAATTAGTACAGGGGAGTAGCTGGACATTTTAAATTCAAAAATTGCATTTGCGATGTTTCATAAATAAATTTTTCTATTCCCTTTCCTGGACTTATTTTTTAAAGAATTTTGAAAACGTCGCAAAAACGCTATTCATAAATTTAGAAGGTCAGGTTTTACCTCTGTACCAATTTTGACCAATGTTAAATGGATTGATTGTTTTCTAGGTAACTTACCATACCTAGCCGTTTTTTATTAATTTCGAAAAAGCATGATGTCATATCTTCGAAATTGACAGGAGTAAAAAACAATTATATTAGGTGATAATAAAGTTAATACAAGCAATTGATTATACAATAATAAAAATAAGGTATTTCCTTTAAATTTTTAAAATTTCCTAACCCTCAGAGAAAACTTTAAACTTGGCAACCTTGCTAATACAATTTTTAAATTCTTCATGTTCAGTTACCCCTTGGCACAAAATTTGGTTCATTTATATTTGACGGTTGCTGAGATAATCTACCGTTCCGGTTTTTTCTTCTACTAACCCTCTACAGAATCAGCTAAATGAAGTTGTTCATAGGCAATATGCGGAAAGGAGACAGTCTAACGCGAAAGCCGGCATGTAAACATTTCGGATTGGGTAACTAATAGTGCCTGTTTTGTTATTGCACTACTGTCCGATATACTTTTACAAATAGTTGATACGATATGTTCACCTTCCGCAGTACTTCAAGTACCACTGCCGTAAAGCTTAAATTTTAATCATAGATAACCTACATTTAGATCCGCAGTGGCAAGAAGCATTTTTCTGATTTTTACGACCGCGCGCAGTGGGTGGACGAACATGCGCACTTAAAAGCCTTGGCAAAATATAAACACCGGCACCCCGTACCTTCGTCCGCGGTCTGACCGTAACGCTCATTAGCTACCGTAGTTCGAACAGAAAAGCAGGACGCGGTCAACAAATTCTTTCTCATAATGCGAATACAGAGACAAGAATGAGACGAGCAACTAAATGTAAATAAATTATCCGAGAGAGAGATAGCTGCTGGGCCTTCCTTGTCTGTCTTCAAGGAAGGTAAACGCAGATGGCGCGTGAGTCGACTTTATCGTTTGCCCGCCAAATTCAAATTATATAGCTGTGCTATTTTTGCCCTTAATGTACTTGTTTTTGTTTCCTATTAATATAAAATATTGGGGTTTAGTACAATAATTACACACACCTAATTAAAAATGTCATTTATTTGGTTTTTATAAAGATTTTTTCTTACAAATAACCGTGCCAATATTACCTTAAATTATCTGTTGGAAAGCACAAATTTAATATATACACTGTGATCACTAATAAAAGTCAATATTCAAAGTCCAATTAAAGGTAAAAACCACGAAACACACAATAAATCACAGAAAATGTAAACAAACTTTCCAAACAAATCGGCCAAAATATCAAACACAAATATCGATTAACATTTCGGCGTGTCAAGTTAAAAATATTCGATTCATGGTATATTTTCTTTCCCTTAATTAGATGTGAGCCAAAAAGGACATTAAAGTTTACATGCAGAAATTGTAAACAACTTGGTAACCAGGGCAAAGCGATGATTGCTCCATCTACGATAGCCTGCCATGATGAAAGACAAAGATATATTTATTCGAACTTGCGTTAAACCAGAAAGAGATAAATACAATGGACAAATTGTTAGGACCAGTTACTCGTCTCATTGTTGTCTCTGGCGAATAGTTTGTTTGGGTCCGGGTGCGTTTACCCTCAACTGGCTTGCGTACAAACCGGTTTTTTCGCCCAAGAAATGTAACTTTTGTTTCGCGCAGGTTATAACATTAGCAATCCATTGAGATCAGTGGTTATAATTGACTAAAAATTGAAGAAAAGGGCTCCAAAAAAATTTAGTTTATTTATACTTGCAGAGATGATATAAGAAAATATGATTTACCTACTTTTAAATTGGTTTTTAAAGCAAATACAGTAAGAACTTAAATATAATAATATCAATAAAAGATCAATTGAAAACAAAACCGAAAAAGAGATTTAAAAACTTGTTTAGCAGTTTTTAAACGATTATTAATAAAAATAACAATTATTCCTTTTAAAAGAATTAACCTAAAACATTTATACTGCAATGCGCTTTTTAGGTCAACTTAAATGTTTACATTGGCATCAGGCTTATGATACCATATCAGCTCGTCAGCGTGTCGATTCGAGTTAAATGAGCCGTTTTTAATTGTTTAAATTAGTTTGTATCTTTAAGCAAAAAATTGATTATTTCCATAGTTTTATCTAATATTCCTAGTTGTTGTTGCTAGGCATTAACTTAGCTGTTTATTATATTATAGAGAATCAGCTAAATGAAGTCGTTCATAGGGAATGTGTGGAAAAGAGACGGTCTAACGGGAAAACCGGCATGGAAACATTTTTGATTGGATGAGTAATCGTACTTCCTTTGTTGTTGCTTTACTAGCCGATATACCTTTAACTATTGCTTATACAGTATATTCTTTCATTATATTATAAAAAAATATTGTTTAATTTTTTAAAAGTAAAATGAATTTGACTTAAAAATTAATTATTCTTACTCTATATACAAAAAAATGTATGTTCAAACTATATACAAAACTTTATTGTCAAAGGTGAATTTATATCCTGCCGTCGAAAAGTGACATTTTTCTTATAAAACTTTTGCTTTTCGTATTTTACTCCATGGACCCGGTACAGCCACTTTGGTATGTCCTGTGAGGCAGGCGAAACTTGTTAGTGTAGAGGGTCCAGGTGAATAACACGAAAAGCTGCGTTTTTCTCTTAAGTGTCAAAAAAACTCGGATCATATAGTTAGTAGTGCGGTACTAGCAATATCAAAATTAATTTGGTATTAAACTAAAATTAATGTATATTCTCAAAGTAATTACATTAAAACAAAGAATAGTTATAGTATCTAAGAAATGATATATGTTTATTTTGTGTAAGCGATGCATCAAAGCAAGTATTGAATGTGGATCTTTTTAAAATATATCTATGATTAATCTTATCACTACATATAGTTGCTCCTATTCATGCATAAGCTAGTGTCAAACTGAATATATTAGGCTTAGGTTGAAACTTCTTTTTTTGTGTGTAGTCACGAAAATTAAAAGTTTTATTTAAAATTAGTTTATTATATTTATAAGGAGTTAAGCTATTGATTTTTACATTTTTAGAGCAGTATAAAAAAATAAATAGCAAGTCACATAAAACGACTATCAAACATAGTATCTTGGTTAAAATTTTGTAATGTGTGACTTTTATAATATTCTACTAAAAAATCTGTTAAGCACTCGGCGCACCAAAACAAATAAATGCTGCTTAAGCCGCGTTCAGACTTGCAACAATTCGCCAAATATCGGTCCAAACTAACCAACCTGTTTGCGCGCTTCTTTAACGCCAAAACCCCGACAAGCTTTGATCACCGGCAAATATTTCGCCAAGTCCTTGAAACGAGGTGAATTCCGGCCACGTCTGCGCTATGTGGCGGGGTATGAGGCGTGAAGCGGCCCAGCGAATTGTTGCAAGTCGGCTTAAGAAGCCTTTTCGCTGTTGTGTTCGACAGACTAAAGAGAATCTTTTTTTAGTAGAAAATTAGAAAGATCAATCAAAATAACAAAATTTTAACAAATATACCAAGTTAGATGGCTGTTTTATGTGAATTACTATTTATTTTTTTATACTACTTTTAAAAAAATGTGAAGACCAATACCTAGACTTTTTATAGATATACTAATTAATTTTGATAAGAACTTTAAATTTTTGTAACTATGATGTTGTCCTTTTTAAAAACCTATGACATGTGTCAATCTACTTTAAATAGTCAGTTTAAAAAGCCGGTTTTTATTAAAAATAAGGTTATTAAGGTACTTCTTCTTCTTCTTTTAATCCTTGTACGCCTTTTTTATAAATATATCTGTATCTTCAGAAAAAACAATGTCTAAAGATGAAACTTTTATATAATAGTAATATTACTTTTAAATGAATTCGGGAGATTGCTACATATTTTGCCACCTTGTATAATTGCTTGCTATCGGAAATTTCATAAAGAAAGATATCGGAATCGGTAATTATAGGCTAAGATAGGCATGACAAGAGTATGGCGAAACTATCACAGCTTTCACACTGAGCCCCCACCAAATGCTCATTCAAATGATGTAAATAATTTATGTTTTTTACCGAAAACTAAATTTAGGAAAAGAATCTGTCTTGTACTTGTAAGTATACAAGTTCAGCCAAATTAAGAGGTATATAGGCCAGTAAAGCATCAACAAATCTAGAATCATCTCAGTTTCCTTTAAACACACTGCCTATGTACATTTTTATTTGGCAGAATATGGAAACATCTTAAGAGTTATTATTTAACTTGATGTATCAAAAATAATATAATCTTCCTAAATGTAACCATGACACTATCGGCTAATAATTTACATTAGGAGTTTATTCACCCAGCTCAAAAATCAATGCTGACCTCAATCGTCATTTTATGTTATCTTATCTCTGGAAAAATTTGCCCGGACAGTGATACATTTTTAAATTGATTTCCTCATTGAAAAAGTCGTAAAATATAAGGTAATTTCCCGTTCATATTTTTCTTTAGGATTCAAGTAAACCCAAAGCAAAATTTTATTTATTAGAGAATCGTCTGTCCCTTCCGCAATGACTTCCCCTATGTTAGGGTCACTTAATCTATTTACGTACTCTAGGGTCATTTACTGTGGCTATCACTGTATATGGATATAGCCGCCTTGGTTTATGATACTGTAAGATCATTTTTTGCCTTCCTTTTGCGGTCATAAAAATTGTAATTTTTAAAACAATTACGTGGTAAAAGATTTTCAATTAAATTTCTGGCAAAAAAACACTTTTTAACCAGGTTTGAAAAAAAAACTGGTGTAGTTGGTTCGCACATAAATCTAACATATACAGGGTGTTACAAAATGTTGGTAAAAAATTTAAGGGCAAATTCTACTATTAAAAATATAAAAAGAGTTTACTTATACATGAGTCTCAAAATGCAATGCTTTCCAGATACAAAGTGTTACGCTTTTTTATTAATATCTTACATATTCCTTATCCAATATTAATAAAATTTGACAGTATTATTTGTAGCATAAATAAGCTAATTAAGCTCTAAGTTAAATAAACTTATGTAGTCCAGTGGCGTCCCAAACAGCACAAACTTTTCCATGGAGCAATCCCCTATATAAGTAAAGCATGCGTCTTCACTATTTCTTGACCTCGCTGCAGAGCCAGGCTACACTACCAAACAATGGTTAAGCTGTGAAGTCGACATAAAGCATCGCAAGACCCGTGCTTTACTTATATGGGCAATTGCCCAGTGGAAAGTTTGTGCTGTTTGCACGTCTTAACGATTTTTTTTAAATTTTTAACACCCTGTATCCGGGAAACAACGCATTTTCGGACCCATTATATTAACCTTTCTTTAAATTTTCCGATGTAGAATTTGCCCTTTAATCTTCTTAACCACATTTTGTTATACCTTGTACATAAAAAGTTATACAATATTAAAAATACAACCTGCATATGATCATCGTAAGACAGTTTACTTTTCAATTTAATCAGCAATATAGCATTGATGAACTGACAACATAGGATTTAACAAGGTTAACTTCAAATCTATTTGCAGCCAACATATACCCATTTTTTTATCACTTCAAGAATAAAATAAAACCCTGTATGTGTATATATTGGACTGGGTATTCCATTCAAGAGGAAAAACGACATATTTATTGACTTTCCCCGTATTTAAAAAAAAATCAAGTTAGCCCTTCGATGTATTTTAGCTCTCAGTATTTGAAAATCGTAAGAACATACAACATACATGTTGCTTCTTTTAAATTGAACACCCTGTTTAATATTACATTTTTGGATAATATGGTTAATTCTAAGTGTTTTTCGTTAAGGGTACTATAAGTCAATCTTTAACTATTTTTGAGTTATTGACGCTGATATCAATATAAAATACCTGTCATCTCCTGACTCTTTAAAGTCTTTGAATTTTTTTATCTATTAGTAGATTTTATATTAGTTTTAATATTAAATTATTTCTTAGATAAAAACCTACAGATGGTAAAACTATACCTATTACAAGTCTCAATAAAGTAACAGTGAAGCAAAGAAAAGATTATGGGAAACTAAAATAAAATCTACTACCTATTAGGTCATAAAAATTTAAATGACTTTGAAGTAGTATCCGGTAATAATCTGTGTTATCTGTATTTAATATTGATATACTAATTATTTTAAATAATATAAGCTGAAAATGGAGCGTCAATAATTCAAAAATAGTTGAAAATATAGACATATACTACTCTTATTAAAAACCACTTAGAATCGACCTTAGAATTTAAAAATGTTATAATAAGTAGGGTGTTTCCCTTCAAACCGGAACATTTGTGGCGTAATTCTTTTGTTGTACATACAATTGTTTTTTAATTGGGATTTGAAAATCCTCCAAAGTACAATACATAAATTGGCTTTCTTAGATATAAATTCGGGAAAAGTCTGAAAATATGCCGTTTTTCCTCCTTAATGGAATATCTTGTACAATGTGTGGTCTATCAAGAGATTACTTATCGGTAGCAGATGTCTAAGCGCCCAAATAAATTAATGAGATTATTTTTTTGTTAAAATAAAAACAGAGAAATAGTCTAGAAAGAGAGAATGTAGAGAATTGGATTTTACATATGTGTTAATGAAAAAAAAAAAAAAAGCAAAACAGTTTCAGGAAAAGATCAACAGGCCTTTGAAAAATAATTTAGTTTTCCTAATCTTAAAATTATCGATATGTATAAAAATCGTTTCAATAAACGCATAACAATAAGAATTCCTTGCATGTTTATTAAATTCATCCATATGTTTATTTTGTATTTTCAGTCATTGCAGGGGTCGTGGATAATCTATTTACATAGTCTAGGGTCATACATTACATTGGCCATCATTGTGCTTACAGCTATCTTCCTTCCATTTAAGGCAACGCTTTTCTGAAACATCTCGTGAAAGACTTATTAGGGAATATTTGCAATGCCATTCGCTATATTTAAGTTATAAAAACAAATAGCGGCAAGATATACAGTAGATTTAGATAAGATTAGCTTAGAGGTGGATTGTAATCCTCTATCACTGTAACCTGCTTAAGTTTATTGTGTACCCTCCATCCATATGTTAGAGCACGCTATCCAAACCGGTCTTTTTAATTAGACTCCACAAGCTTAAAAGTAAATGTTGTCACTTTGGGTTTTCCTCACCCAGCCTTGCAAACCGCAGATGACAAAGGGCTTCACAGCAGCACCATATGTGTTCTCCGGTTTCTTCTTCCTCCTGGCAGAACCTGCGTAAATTTTCTTCTACCAGGCCTATTGTTTTCAGGTGTTTATTTAGTCTGCAATAACCTGACAGTCTTCCGGTTGTAATTCGGAAGATCTTCTGTAAATTCCACCAAGTATACATTTTTTTACTTGACGCTATTCTGATGTTCTAATCCACCATCACTAATCCCCTCCCTGCTAGACGCATCCCCTCTTCCAGGGCGGCTACGTAGTCCTGCACCAGCTTAGAGCTAATCTTGCATAAACTGATCGCCCTGATGGCTGCCTGGCTGTCCGAATAAATTTATATAGTTTTATTCATGTAACTCTTTCTGGCGATTTTCCTAGCACATTGTTTGTGGCTACAAGTTCCGCCTGGAACACTGGGGGTGTTGTCCGAGACCGATGTTTATTTTTGTTCTTGGTTTGTCTCCATATATACCTGCTCCAACTCCTTTGTTCGTTTTGGAGCCATCTGTATACCGGGTTAGGGGGCCTGCCTCCCAGTCTTTTTTATTTATATATATTATAAAAAGTTTATAAAAAGTTCTGCATGATCCAAAACCTAAAAGGTAATCATCAGATATCAATTTGTATACTCACCTACAAGGTTTGGTTAAATACATATGTATTTTTTTCTTAAGAGTAAAGTACCTGTATTTTTGATAATATCTAAAATTTATTAATTATTAAATTTGCAAACTTTTTTCTTTACAGCAAAAATATTTTGCATTTTTTTGCAATAACTGTAAAAATTCTGTACATTAGTGAATCGTGCATTGATTTGTTTTAATATCAGTACATTTTAAAAAATGTATTTAAAATTGTTAAAAAAATAGAATAAAATAATTAAATGTAGCGCACTAATGTACAAGTTTACGTCATCGTTACCACAGAAAAAATATCTTGCATAATAATAATTTTGCATATTTGAAAGTGATTTAATTCTAAACGTCTTTTTTATAAAAATGTTTGATATTAGCAAAAATACAGATACTTTTGAGCAAAAATTACATTTTTGGCCAAACCTCGTAGATGGTTAATACAATTTGATATCTGGTAGTTGCTTTTAGGTTTAGGACCATGCAGAACTTTTTATAAAGAATTACGTAAAACCACAAATAAAAAGTTTTCCATATCATTTCCATCTTACGTAGACATACTGCATACTGGTGGGATGATGTGATTCTTTTAATAAAGAATCTACTCTGACCAATCCGAAAGTTCTTTTATATAAAAACCTAACATGTATCTTTTTGTTTAGATTTATTATTGACATTTTTCATCTTTATGTACGTCTTTCCTTGCTATTAAATTTTGTCTTTACAAGTACCGTATTTGTCTTTTTCTTATACAAATAGTTGTTTTGGCCTTGTTTTAGGGTCCGGATCTTTAGAAAATACATAATATTCCTGCATGAATATGATCCATATAGTTTTCCTTTTTTTTTTGTATATTTGTTTTAATTTAACATTATAACTGGCGTGATATTGAATAATTTTATTACCGCCATGTTAAGGTTACTTTAATTTGGCAACGTAGCTTTACAAACAGGATTTATTTTTTAAGCTTAAAATAACCCAAACACTTTGCACGGTTTACATTTTAGGCACAGCCAGGCTCTAAGCATATGATTAGACAACTAGTACATTTCAGACCCTGTTTGCCAACCCCTGTCGTTCTCCCAACTAATTTAACCACTAACTATACCTCTTGCGAATCTCTCCGACTTTCTAATAAATGTCGGTCTACCTTAGATGTCTTAACAGTTTAATCTATATTGTTAGGACCTAAAAATTTTTGTCGCAATCTTATAACAAATTTAAAAAAATGCTTCTTGGTCTTCTTCAAGAGGTAAACCAGTGATGAAAATGTGTACATCACAATTCCCCTTTTCATGTTATTCTACCACAATTTCACATAATTCCATCACAATTCCACTTTAATTTTAAAAATTCATGAAATACAGTGGCCGATCAAAGCCTGTTTGCTGCAAAAGCTTTTTTCACCTACAAAGAAACTAATGCCAAAACAGAAAACGGGGTAGGGTATAACCCAAAATCATAGATAACCTACATTATTTAGATCCGCAGTGGCAAAAAGCATTTTTCGGATTTTTACGACCTGGCGCAGTAAACAAATGAATGGGTGGACGAACATGCGCACTTAAAAGCCGTGGCAAAATACAAACACTGGCACCCCATACCCTTCGTCCGCGGTCTAACTGTGACGCTCATCAGCTACCGTACTTCGAACAGAAAACCAGGACGCCGTCGACAAAGTCTTTCCAATAATGCGGATAGTTTGTTTGGGGCCAGGTGCGTTTACCCTCAACTTGCTTGCGTATAAACCGGTTTTTTCGCCCATGAAATGTAACTTTTGTTTCGCGCAGGTTATAACATTGGCAATCCATCGAGATCAGTGCCCAAAATACTAAAATCACCACTAGAATTTAAATATCTGGTAACGCCCATGTAAATTCTGGAGTGCCTCAGGGCTCAGTACTGGCACCAACGTTATTTCTTCTTCAGATTAACGACCTTCTCTCGTCCACAACTAATTCCATTCATAGTTTTGCCGACGATAGTACGCTTCACTGCAGTTTTCAGGTGCCTAAACCAATATCTAAACCTGATTTGGAAAGCAAACGCAAAGTGATGCAGATATCTTTTCACAGGACCTTAATTGAATATTGGATTGGGGCGCCAAAAATCTCTCCCATTTTAATGCATCCAAAACACAAACATGTTCCTTTTCACGAAAAGTCATCAAATTTCCATCCTTTACTCATGAGTGGCCAAGTTTTGCAGAGCAAAGACATACTTATCTTTTAGGCATCATATTTGAGAATAACCTTAACTGACATAAAAATATTGTATCTATAGCCACGGCAGCTTTAAAAAGCTTGGATTTCTCTTTCGAGCCAAAAAGTATTTTTCCCTTCTAATTTGTCCCAAATCCGACCTTAATTAAAATATTGTTACAATATCTGGGACATGGCGTCACCCACAACCCTTAGCATTCTTGATTCCATTCAAAGAAGAGCTGTTCGCCTTATTAATAATCCTTCGCTTACAGGCTTCCTTCTCTTGGCTCGTTACATTAGTATTTAGGCTTTTAGCCTTCGTAAATTGACCAAAGATTAAAAAACGCTCACTACACTAAGATAATTAGACAATTTCGCAATAATTTCAAACAATTCTACAACAATTCCACATAATTCAACCACAATTCCACACAATTCTATCACAAATCCACTTTACCCTCCCCAATTCCACATAATTCCATCTAATTTCATCTAATTCCATTTGCTTGTACACCACAATTTCTAGGTGGTTTAATCTTCGGTCTTCTCTCAATCTTAATACATCATGTAAAGTGGATTCTTTCTGGCGATTTTCCTAGCACATTGTTTGTGGCTACAAGTTCCGCCTGGAACACTGGGGGTGTTGTCCGAGACCGATGTTTATTTTTGTTCTTGGTTTGTCTCCATATATACCTGCTCCAACTCCTTTGTTCGTTTTGGAGCCATCTGTATACCGGGTTAGGGGGCCTGCCTCCCAGTCTTTTTATTTATATATATTATAAAAGTTTATAAAAAGTTCTGCATGATCCAAAACCTAAAAGGTAATCATCAGATATCAATTTGTATACTCACCTACAAGGTTTGGTTAAATACATATGTATTTTTTTCTTAAGAGTAAAGTACCTGTATTTTTGATAATATCTACGCAACTAAAGGCGCATACACATGGGGAAATTTTTGGTAATAAACTCTACTAAATCAACTAAAAATAAATGAAAATAACGGTAAAAACATAGGTTCTCATATTAGTCGGTCAACTTGCGCATTCTAACAAAGGGATTTTGCTTCTTTTAGCGTACATTGGCAAAACTTGGCAACACAGCGATGTGTTGGTTTTCTTCTAAAAACTAGACGCTAATTATCTTTAAAAAAAAAACTTCAAGTTAATCCAATAAAATAGCGAAATTATCTTCTAGGTGCGTTTGTTAACTGCCGCGAAACTCTAAAAAACAAATATAACTAACGTAAAAGAAGGATTTGGTTATAAAATATAAGCAACGTGGAAATCAATTAGAGCATGTTATAATTTATTTGCAGTTAACGAGTTGCACAATCTTAATCAGGTTGTGGAGATTTTGCGTAAGCGCGGAAGCAAAAGATTGCGTCTGCGAACAACATCCTGGCCATTTAAAACTGTACAGATTTTAAAATAATTAATGTTGCTTTATATTCCTTTTTTCATTTTTGTTAATTGGTTTAAAATATTTTTAATTAAGTGTTTATTTTTTTATACAAGTTGGGCCTTCACTGTATGAGCATTTTTAATATTCAATAGAACAAATATTATAAAACTTACACATATTTTATTGATACTATTTTACTGCAAATAAAGAAAATTTTTATGACTTTAAAAATGTTTAAGTGACGTCCCTCACGTTGCTGACATTGTTAATCCGAAGTTGCATATTTACAAAATTTACTAGGTACCCAAACAAGAAAATACCCTGGACAGCAAAGGAAACATTTTTATTTAATCTTAACAACTATCAGTTTTCGTTCTTTTCTTGCGAAAACTTTAAACTAACAACGAGCAACGGTTCTATGCGGTGTGCATCTTCTTGAAACATTGAAAAATATTTGAAATATGAATATAAAGGTCTGCGAAGTTGCCCTATTCCGATGCACTATGGGATAGAAATCCATTATTTTGGCCAAAAAGCACCTTTAAAATTTTAATGGCTTATGCTGTGTATTTAAAAGTAGATACTTTAAACTACATGTACACAAAACTATTAAAGGATTTGACGACTTTTATTAGGTTAATGTGAAACTTGAAAAGGTGTTTTAAAAAACCAAAAAATATCATACAACTAAAAATAATTAAGTAATAAATAAAAAGTGTTTTAGATGTGTCGAAAAATTTGTAATAATTTATATTATTCTTACCCATGTAAACATAAATATACAACATTTAATTTACTAAGGTTATTAGCAGCCTTGTATACTAAAAAAACGTAAAAGAATTATAATATTAAAAGCTATTGATATGCTTCCGATGCAAAGTCTCGAGAAGTCTCGTTACTTTTGTCAAACACTTTTTAACCATTTTTTTATCAGTTTTTGTACTAACAATTGTCTTGTTACTTTTTGTTACTTCTTGAGTGTAAGGACAGATACAAGTTTTTTTTATAATTTACAAGGTTTTTCATTTAAAAATTATTATTTTTTGTCCTACACTGTATATCTTAAAAGATAAAAGCATTCTAATAAAAATACGGATTCTACAGAATCTACGCAACAAAATAGTGTTTTTATTTATTTTATACGTTAAAAAATAAAAAAGTTGGGAAGATGTAACACTATTACGTTTCTAAGGATAATAAAAAATTATTCCTTAGATTTGAATGATCATATTTCCCAAACTAATTGAGATAGACATATCAAATTTGGTGTTTTTAAAGCTTTTAAAAGTTCTTTTTGGTGGTAATATAATATACAGAGTGTTCCATTTAAAAAAAATATACTTATTGTCGTACCCTGTATATCATATAAGATAATAATCATCCGATTACTGATTAGAAAACTACCGAATTAACCAAACCATGCTGATATTTTACTTTATTTTGTACAATAAAAAATAATATTGGTAAGGGGGTCTAAATTTATAATTATATGTAATAAGTTTTCGTTCCCCAACAACCATCTGTAATGTAGCTCTATATTTTTTCCAATATTTTTCCAGTAAAGACCACCTCATTTTAAGTTAGATTGGTAAGTTTCAGAATTTTGGCCAAAAAATTAAATTTCTATCCCATAGTGCGATGTAATTGTAACTGTACTTTCGTAGATCGAAATTAGAATTTCCTTTTAACATGTTCGGTATCTTCATATGGTCAAGGAAGTGCTTTATGCTTCAATGCCATTAGATGAAATTAACCTTAAAGGTTGAAGTAATATGGTCTTTCAGACAACTGTTTTAGAAAA
Organism: Listronotus bonariensis; assembly: GCA_014170235.1. Taxonomy (NCBI): domain Eukaryota; kingdom Metazoa; phylum Arthropoda; class Insecta; order Coleoptera; family Curculionidae; genus Listronotus; species Listronotus bonariensis. The sequence continues at coordinate 73,344 of JACEGR010002106.1, read as the reverse complement.
TAAATAAATACTTAATACAGTGCTTGTTTAAAGTCAGCACACCCCTCCTAACTTTTGAATTGTTTGGTATTTTTTATAAAAATTTTTGGACTTTAGTAAGATACCATATAAACAAAATTTTAGGAAAGAAGTGATATATATAATCGTCAGCAATATCACGAAATGGCGTATCGCAAAACATAGGACAATTGACTACAGCAGATATTTTCACTTAAAAAGTTGCTTCTCAATAGAACGAATTGGCGTAAGTTAAATTTTGATAGCTTTAAAAGATAAAAATGTAATAATTAACTTATTTCATTCTAGTAAGAAAAAAGTAGCGCAAAAAAGACCAAAAAGCACTCTTGTGAAGGCCGTTCAAAAAAGGTATTTAAGTAATTTTTAAAGTACCGCCATTTTGTAGTAGGTAAAAGTACTGACTTTATATTCTGAGGTTATAAAGTACTCGCCAGGAGCTTTAAGAAAATGTGCCATAGGACCCCCTTTTTATTTAATTTTATTTTTCAAAATGGCGCCCAACTCTCAGTTTGACATTTGTATCTGTCATTTCTGGCCTTAAATTTATGTATGTTGTCTTACTAAAGTCCTCAATTTTTTATGAAAAAACAGCAAACAATTCAAGAGTAAAAAGGGGTCCTGATTTTAGGCAGCACTGTTTATTTTTTATAATTCGTCTGTTATTTTTTTTAACCTCCAATATTTAAAATTTCAGTTACAACGAATTTTTTTAAGGTAACTTTTACGCTGTTTGCTGTTTCTAACCTGAATTTTAAAGGTAGGTATTAAAAAATGACACATATACAGTGTGTTCCAGGATAGGTGTTACAAGAGGACAAATGGACCAAACATTTCTGAATTTTAAATCGGAATTTTGGAAAAACTGGTCGCATGGTTTAAAACTAATAAGTACAAAATTTTAGTCCAATTGGTGTTATACAGGGCGAGTTATAACTAAAAATATGAGAAATGCCCAGTAACTAACTACTTTTATTTTTAAAAATAGAGCAAAATTGTAAAATTAATGTCAAAATTTAAAGTTAGAGCATGAGGGTAAAAAAATAATATAATTGTCAATTTTTTACAATACGCATTACAACTTAAATAACGGGCAAGAATAAACAAAATTTAACAGAAAACTTAATAATTTAAATATATTTTTTTAATTCGCTGCCTTAAGCCAAGTATTTTAAAGTGGTAATGCATAATGTAAAAAATTCACAAAAATATTTTTTTACTTTAATTCTCGAAATTTAAATTTTGACATAAAATTTAATTCTCTACGACATTTACTTATACAATTTTTGTCCTATTTGTAAAAATAAAGGTACTGTATTCTTGGTCATTTTTCATCTTTTTAGTTATAACTTGCCCCGTATATTACTAATCGGTTTTAAATTTTATATTTATTAGTTTTGGACCATGCGGCTAGTTTTTCCAAAAGGACGTTTAAAAATTCCAAAATTTTTCGTCCATTTGTCCTCTGGTAACACCTATCCTTGGACATACTGTATAATTAAAAATATTTGACAAACCGTGACATTCATTGCATCCATTAGTAAAGCAAGGTAAATTACGGGAAAAAGGTATAAAACATATATTAAAAAACATGTGATACATGTAACATTTAAGATATTGGATGCCCATTCGATTCCAAAACATGTTTTACTTGACACTTCATTAAATTATTTAAATTAAAGGCAGTTTTTTCCTGGTCTATTTTTACATTGTTGAAATTTTTGGGGGTCCCTGTGCATGGAAACATATTTTTAAAGTTAACCTTTTTTCAAGAAGCAAAATCCTTTGCTATTCACGATTTTAAATATTCAATTTTTTTATCCATTTGTGCGATTTTAAAGTCCACCCGTAGACATACTAGGTTTTCCAGCAGAAAGTTGGAAACATGTTAGCAACAATCGTAAAACGCAGAAATTGTTACAAACATTAGTCAGAAATGTTGGCAACAGTTTTCTGCTGGAACGAAAAATAAACAAGGCGTGCATACTACTTATACGTCAATACAAGAAAGGTTATGTTAACAATTTGTCAGTAATGTTTGAAGAAAGTTTGCAAACTTTTCAGACAGTTTCCAACATCTTAAAACTACTGCTGGAACAACAAACAATTGTATAATGTTACAAACATGGCACTGCTGGAACGACAAATTTGACGTGCGCAGAATCCGAACGGTTGCAAACATTTCTGACAGCCTGCTGGAACAAACCCACTGTAGGTAAGTATTGTAGGGACCAAACTAAATTAAAAACCAAAGACCCGACAATTTCGATGTCTATTAATTTATTTATGCTTTTGAGGGTTGTCAGCTATGCCAAAAATATAACCTTATGGGGGAAAATTATTTAAATTATTCAATAGATTATTTCCAATAATATTACCCACTAAAAACTTTAAGGGATTTAATTTATACTAAAAGTTATTTTTAAGGGCAGGTAGGTATTTACTTATTCTTAAACTAATAAAACAATAAATGACCCCCAATAGCTTTGCTGGTTTATTACAGGATGGGACAGAATATTTCGAGTAGTTCACATTATACAGTGAGGATATTAAAAAGTCCCCCACTTTATCTTTTGAATTGTACAAGATATTGAGATCGGGTAAAAGGGTGCCACCTAAAGTAATCTTTAAAATAAAAATAATTTCGGGGGCCCAAAACCTTTTTTTTAATAAAAAGAGGGGCCTTACAGCACCTTGTTTTAAAAACCTTTGAATTTTCTACTCATCACCTTTTTAAAAATCGGTCCTGTCGTTCTAGAGTAACAAACGTTTAAAGTTTAGCCTTAATTCGTACATAAATTTCGGTTTTCCCCCATAACTTTTAAATGGGTCAAGATATTGAGTTTGGCTAAAATGTATGTAAAATGTTGTCACTTAAGCTATTTTTGGGAATTAAAATAATTATGGTTATGTGGTCTACTGTCAAGGAGGCACTAGCAATTTTTTTTTAATTCAAATGGGGGTCATGTAGAAACTCTTTTAAAGGCCTCAGAATTCCCTACTTAACGCCACTTTGGTTTTGAAAATCAGCCTAGCCGTTCTGGACGTACAAGTCAATTTCATTAAAACCACACTGTTTGTACGGTATTTAAGCCAATTTTTAAACGGTTTTAAGTCTGGAACGGCTGGGCCGATTTTTAATAACAAAGTGGCGTTGAGTATAGAATTAAAGGGCCTTTAAATGAGGTACTCATATAGTAGCTCATAGACCCCACGTGGCCGAAATCATTTTTGTGCCAAAGAGTAGTTTAAGTGACACCCTTTTACCCAAATTTTGTCCGATCTTAATATCCTGTCCCGTTTAAAAGATAAAGTGGGGAAACTTTTTACTATCCTCACTGTATATAATTTGTACATGGCCTAATTTTTAATTTTCAAAACAATTGGAATATTTCATGCTATTAATTGAAGAATTGAAGCTGCCGGCCAATTTTACCCCTTTTAGGAATATTTGCTGCTATATTCTAATTTAGTTTACTTTCTCGAATCATATTTAAAAAACATATATGGTATAAATTATTTTCTTCATTAATATGCGTCATACAATTTCAAATTGAAGGTTGAGTTGGTGTTGGCCAGTGTCAGGGGCTTTGACACTTTTTATGACACTAGTACAAAATGTATTATTTTAATTATACTAAATACCTATATAATTGTTATAAAAGAATAGTTGCTCGCTTTGGCCATAATAAGTAAATTTAATGCTATTAAAGATGGGCCTAAAAGCGCCTTTTTTGATTTGGTGGATGATCCGCTTTGGTTCTCGACGCCTAAATTATCTTTAGTAAAATCCTTTAAAAAACCTAATTTTTAATTACCTGTAAAACAGAAATTCTCTGAGAAAATAATAAAAGAAATAAAAAAGAAAATGGCGGTATGAATAAAAAGTTAAGACGGATTAAGCTGGTATTACAAATTGTCCAATCAGATTTTTTCTCTTTCCTGGCCTTGTTTTAAGTGATTCACGACTAAGGGAGTTCCGCTATATAGAAAAAGAAAAATCAAATTTACACGGTCCCTAATTGAGATTGTGTGAGGTAATATAGGACGTAGGGAGGTCCCGAATGAGAGAAAGAAAGCACCGAGAAGTCAGGAAGGAAGCCGCCACGGCATTCTAGGACTTATCAAACAAATTTATACTTCCGCCGAAACGAGGAAAATGAATATTTAGGTTGGGAGAACATAATAAGATTCTGAAATGAGATATGCAATGGTTTTCGGTAAATACTAACATGAAAAGGTATAATTTTTGGGGAAAATGCCGAGAAATCGCTAGTTTTTATTCTCTAAATTGCGTGTTTTGCCCAAACCAAACACGTTCTTCTTGAATTCATAATAATGTTGACTTCCACACTTGGTTATAAATCGCTTAATTTGAGAAACAATCAGAACCTTGCCTCTTTTTAGGCCTACTTGTATAAATATTTTATACTAAGCAGACAAAATACAGTGTGTGTCAGAAGTCAGGACCCACTTCGTAACTTTTAAATTGTTTGGTATTTTTTATGAAAATTTAAGGACTCTAGTGGGACAACATAAACCAACAGTGTAATTGTTTGCAAACCGGATCGCCGAATACGGGATTTTTGGAGCGCTGATTAAGAATCTGAAAGAATTTTTAGTCGGACACGTTTCGCTTTCGAGATATCCATCATCAAACTTAAAAAACAAATTTAGGTACTTTGTAGTCACTATATCCCCCTTTCTTTTTGCAAACAATTCTTGATTTAACGCTAAATTGGCACTCAATATTTAATATATATCTCTTAAAAACCCATTTTTCTATATACTTTTCCTCCTTTTTTCCATAAAATTTTAAAGCTTTACTTTTAATCAGTAGTTACTGCGATTGAAATGATTGAAACAAAAGCTTTGAAAAATTATGGAAAAATAAATAAAAAATAGGTTTTTAGGAGGTGAAAATTAAATATTAAGTGCCCAATTAGCGAAAAACTTAAGAATTGCGTGCAAAAAGAAGGGGGAATATGGTGAATTTAGGTTAGTTTTCTATTCAAGTTTGATGATGAATATCTAGAGAACGAGTCCGACTAAAGATTCGTCAAAGCGCTCCACAAAAACCCCCGTATACCAAATTCATTAAAATCGGCGATGCGTTCGGTTTGAAAACAATTACCCCAAATTGTAGGTAAGAAATGACAGATATAAATGTCAAACTAAAATTTGGGGAGAAATATGGCCATAAAAATTAGATATAAAAGTAATTATTAAAGTACCGCCATTTTCTAGTAGCTGAAGATATTGATTTTTATGTTGTAGGGTTACAAAGTACTTATCAGGAGCTTTAATTATAATGAGCCGTAAAACCCCCTCCCCTCTGGATAATTTTGTTTTAATGATGTCCAACTTTAATAAATGGTACCCCGTTTTTCTTTGGTTACCGTTAAAACCCATAATATTCCAGAAATATTTATCTTTCAGGGTACTCTGGGCGATAATAGCTGTAAATATTTATGTCAGAATATTGGCACATAAATAAAACGGCAGATACATTTAGAATCAAAATAGAAAAATTAAAGAATCTTTGACGTAGTATAATTTTTGACATCAATAAATATTTATAATTAACTAATCTTATAATTTTTATATCCCCAAATAGGCATATTGTCTATGGAAATATTTTTGTTCGTATACTTTATAAGCCAATTTTATTATTTTTACTTTCAAAATAATTTTTAGGTGTGAAATTCCGAGTAAAATTCTTCAGGCTTTCATCTGCTATATCGGATTTTTTCCGGGTATTTATGGGGAAAATTATTATTTTTTTGCCGAAAATATGCCAAGCTTGAAAAAATTCGTTTAAAATATAGTTAACATAGCTTAGCCACTATTAACGTAAATTCAGAAAGTTAATATATTTACAACGTTATTTGACGTTAAAATTACTTCTGGATCTAACTTCAACGTCAAATAACTTTTGAAGGAGAGAACTTATTGAGATCTTTTTCGTAGTGCATTCAATTTCCCTTAAAATTATGTATTAAATTTATTAAAATATTAATATTTTTAGTACTAACAAAAATCCAAACTCAAGACACAAAACTGAAAAAATAGTTCTATGTTCAAAGACCAATTAGATGGAGTCGACGACAATTTACGAAGTAAGCTTTTTGTAGGGAATTTAAATTTATTTGAGAATATGTGTTGGTAAAATTTTTTTGCCACCGCCAGACATTAGCAACAACCACTGTATGGACGGGTAGTTCGTTTACATTGGTCTTGATTGGACCAACTTTTCTCGAGTCCGCTTGCTTACAAATAGTTTGCCAAATGTTTTGACAAATAGTTCGGCCACTACTTCGCCTAATGTGTGGCGGCAGCTAGGAATAAACAATTTGCGAGTTTTGTCCTAAAAACGATTGTTGCCAAAAACAGTTCAAACCTTCACGATGTTTTTTTGGTCACCTTAAACAATATTTATAATTTTTGGTCCAGTCTAATGTAATGTATGTTTCTAAAGATAAACAAGTTTAAATAAATGCGTCTTTTATCACATGCAAAAGTTTTAAAGGAAAATTGCCAAACTATCACAATTTCATTTTGGGGTATCTATTCAGCTGGATATAAATTAATTTTATTTTTATTTGGTATGATAAATCACTTAACTTGGAGCCGCTCACAACTAAGAGTGACCAATTAAAAGTGTTTGGATTTCTCCCATAGTAAACACAAGGTTGAACAAACTGTACGGTTTAAAATTCCCAGACTTTACGGTATTTATTTTAACAACAAACTTCGTTTATTCTTGTTATTACATCACCATTTCAACAGGTCTTTTGGGCTTATTGAACGGATCAACACACACCTTTACTAGCCATAAAAGTTAAAGAAGAAGGATAGAAAATCATATTTATATTTGCTTTAAATTTACATTTTACCTAATGCCGAATACATATCCCAAAAGTTAAAAATGTGTGCGTTCACGCTGAAGCTTTTCTACAAAAGCCGACTTTATGTAATTTCAAAACATTGAAGGTATAAGAGCTTTTAAATTTAAAAATAATAGAAACCATTTGGAAAACTTTTCTCAAAGTTATAAGCTAAAAAATATTTTTACTTTGTTTCCGTTCGTTCGGTGGACTTAATTTTTATTCAAGTTCAAATCTCATGTTTTAGTAAAATTGCAGAACAAAAAAAATTAAAGAGGTAAAAATTATTATTGCGTTACACCGCTTGTACATATTGAAGACACTGTTTTAACAAAATCAGAAAAAAATGGTAAAAAAAGAGTTTCATTTAACTATTTTTTTTTATTTAGTCAAATAATAGGTAGTGTTAGTTGCCAGACATAACTGTTCTCCATTAATGGACTTTTCAATAGCACAAAAAGACCAAAAAAAATTATGTTTAAAAAGTCCTCTATGGTAAATGCTTTTGCTTTTAAGAAAAACAAGATTTACGTTGACAAATATGATTTGTTTTGTGCACGAACCCCAAAAACTACAAAAATATAAAAACAGATCAAAAAAAAAAAAAAAATCTGCGTTTGGTGTTAATAATTTTGCCAAGGGCCAACAAATGTTTTTAGAATTGAATGAGTATTTGAAATTTTTAATACTTCCCATATGTAAATTATCAGACTTTTACACCCTTTTTTAGGGAAATTTTTATCGGAAATTTTATATAAAATTATTTTTTGTTAATTTACTACTAAAGGTTTTTTAATTCATATTTTATGCCCCTTTTACCAAATTTACCTGGGTTTACTATATTCAATAATACAGGGTGTCCCGTAATTAATTGGACATAGGTAAATGTAGGATACCTCTAATGAAAATAAAGCGTTTGAGCTCAATATCGCTTAGCAAAATGTTATTGGTTTTTGTTCTTAAAACTAATTTTTAACCAAACATTTAGTGAAATATCTCGAAATCCACTGGACAGATTAAAGTGAAATTTTGTGTACTCTTACTATTTGGCATAACAAACACGAATATAATATCTATTTTGCCATTAACACTAGATGTTCTGTTACTAGTGTCCAAGTACCAAAACTTGCAGTAATAATGCCACTACGGACCTTATATAAATATCTATTACCCTTTTATTATGTCCTTTTAATGTCTAAATAATGTCATTCAGACAGGGCACACAGTTTATTGTGCACTCTAAACCAAATACCAGTTACTGACAGTGTCCAATGCACTAAATTTCGCTACACGAAGAGCCGTGTTAATAAATAAACCTAGCGGAGACCAAGTTAGGGTTTTTAATAGATGGTAAAAATCATTAAATGTTACTGAATTAATATATTCAATAAACATTAAAAAAATTAAACCAACTTCAAAAATTTAAAAAACACACTGAAAGGTAAAAATAATAATTAAAAATAAGTCTGGTAATAACACAGGTATTAAAGCTTTTGTTTATTTAATTATTACCATTGCTTGTGTTCTTAAATCGCAATATTTTAGCACATATGTTATTACCCGATTTTTTTAATTATTTTTAACTTTCTAGTAAGTTTTATAATGTTTTTTAAAGTCGGTTTAATTCTTTTTAATGTTTATTTTTCGCCTTTTAGTCTATTATTATTACTATAAAATCGGTAAACATACACTAAAAATAACTACTAGTATCTCTTTAATTCGGTAAAAGGGTCAATTTTACCCCAAGGTTAGTTGGTTATCTTAGTATATACCTATCTAGAGGCAGTTTTGCCGCACGAACAACGTATGGTAGAGTGAAAAAAATAGGTGTGGTACTTTTATTCCTTGGGAGCCTGACTTGGTTTTTTTATGATAAAACCAGAAATTAAAAAAAAAGGATTTTTTAAAATCGCTTCACAAACGCGGGGGTAATCGCGTAACATACACACACAAAAAAACCTGCAGACGAATTGAAAACCCTCTCCTAATAATACACTTTACTGGGTTTTTGATAAATAAATGTGATAATTTTTATTTTTAAAATTAAATCAGATAAAATAAGTTATCTCAACTTGGCCTAACTGTGGTTAAAACTTTTTGTGTAAACTAAGTTTAGTGCCTTATCGTGTAAAAAACAATCTTTTAAAAAGTAATTTATTAATCTTCCTATTTAAGAATAAAAATTCATTAAAGGGATTTTTCTTTTTTATCGTTTTATTCCCTGGAATTTGCTAGTTTTTAAGTCCCGTTGGTCTCGTTAAATATAATCCCATTATTATTTTATTAATTGCCTTTCATAAAATTTAAGGCGCTTTTGGCTTTACCGGGAAATTCAGATAAAAAAATTATTTAGAAAATTCCCGGAGTTAAAAAACATCACTTATCTTTAAATAAATTAATACCGCGAATTTTATTAAAGGTTTTACATGGCTTAATTTATTTTTTTACATTAAGATTTGTGTATGAGCTAATTCAATACATAAGTTTTAATAAAAAATTGTCTAAATTTAATTTCTCACAGTCAGTTCGATTCCTAGTTTGCTTCCAAATTATTATTTTACAAACACCAGGGTACTGAATTAGGTATTTAATAATATCTTAGAAGATTAGAATCGGTAATTTTTAATAAAGTTGTAGCAACTCCAATATTGATGAAATTTGGTATACGGAACGACAATCACGAATATTTTGGCAGAAACGTTTCGTTTTCGAGATATCCGTCATCAAAGTTGAAATTTAAACTAATCTTATTTTCACTTATGTTCCCCCTTTTTTGCACACAATTCTTAATTTAAAAGTAAAGTTTACCTTTTAAAAACCCGTTTTTTTTTATGTATTTAACATCTTTAATCAATTAAATTGCAAAAGTTCATTTTGAAAATGCTGCAACCATGTACAGGGTGGCGCCTTTTCGTTGATCTTGCAAATTATAGCGAAACTAAAAGAGATAGAACAAATCTGATTCAACAATCTCGATTTCATTTTTTAAAACAAATTCAGTGGTGAAACTAAATCATGGCTAACCTAATTCGTTTTGGAGATACAGATTGTTTTTCAAATTTTGTTAATTTGGCCAGGCACTTGTAACTTGCTTAATATTAGAGACAGAACAAAAAAGTAAATAGAAAACTTTTAGGGATTTTTATGTAGACTTTAGTGGCGTTCCTACATAAGCTCAATAAGCTGTCCTTGCAGCTGCCAATACTGGTTTATGAATTTTGTAGGAACATTGGTATAACCAACGTCAGGGACAAAAAATAATTGATTTGGAATTATTGGATAACACAATTTAGAAAGCAAATTTTAAAAAAAATAGATCATTGGTTGGGGTCTTCAATTAAAAAACTTTACAAAAACTACTTTGGTAGTTCCAAACTGGTATGCACTAAGCAGTACTTAGTAGTCTCCCCATTATTTTTTAATGTTTCTGTCAATATGTCCTCAGATCATCCTTGCCATAAACAAATTCTCTTAGTCAACCAAGCCAAAAAAAAGTAAAAAAATGTTCTTCACAATGCAGGTTTAACACTACACAAATAAATATCAAATAATATTCATTTTTCCAATTTTTCTCAGTCTAGTTTGTTTTCTTCTACCTGTCTTGCTTCTGTAAATATATCTTTAGACCCCGAAAAGTTAGAAGGGTGTTATAGAGTGCCATTCATAAAATATGACAGGGTATTTATTATAATAACGGATATGTGTAAAAACGAAACTTTTTAGTAAAAGGCTAAATAAACACTGATAAGACGGTGTTGCTGACTTATTGATGTTATTGAATTTACTGCTATCTTTCCTTGCACACAATGTGTTTTTTTGTTTGTTAAATAATTCAAATCCTAAAGCATGCATCAGGGGATATGTTTAATGCATGTTATCTTTAGTACCTTTTGGTCTTACTATTTTAAGAGGTTTTTTCAACAAAAAATCTGCCCGGTTTCGTCAACAGAGTACATTTAGAAACTCGATTATATGACAGAAATTAATGCCAGTTTGGACAATGTCATTATTTTTAGAGGATCACACTTTTACAAAAGAGGCCATATAAAGGGCCTCCTATAAAGCTTTCCGAAAATTAAATCTAAAGCACAAAAAAATGACCGTGCATTTTTCAGTTTTAGATGGGACAGGTCACTTCTCTATAATGTGCGGGTCTTTTAAAAATGTGATAAAATAGGGAAAGAAAGAACTAGAGAGGATAATATCTTTAGCCCGATATTTATCCTTTTGTATACGTAGTTATATTTTGTACTAAAATGAAGTCTAAAAAATATCTAAATCGTCTTAAATTTTTTCTGTCCAACAACCTGCTCTTGAATGTGTCAAAAACTCAGTGCATTCTGTTTTGTAACAGGGTGACTAATTATTTTAATTTCTTGTATAATGATAAAATAATAAAATCAACTGAAAGCATATCATTTTTGGGAATTGACGTTGACAGGAGGTTGGACTGGAGAGTGCACATTGAGGGTGTAGCCACTAAGATTGCTAAGTACTGTTATGCTTTAAGGATCATTGCGGAAAGGGTTGGTACAGATGTGGCTATGCAGGCCTATCACGCTTTTGTGCAGTCTAAGTTAAGATATGGTATAATTATATGGGGAAATTCATATGATATGCAAAGAGTACTGTTACTACAAAAAGGTGTTTGCGCTGTATTTATGGTATGAAACCGCAGGAAAGTTGTAGAAGGATATTCATGGAGAATAACATTCTGACTGTTATTAGTATGTATATATTAGATTCTGTATTGTTTGTTGTTGATAATGCAGATTTATTTGAAAATTCTCAGTTAAGGCATGAGTATCAGACTAGAAATAAATCAAATCTTATTCTAGATAGATGTAGCTTTAGTTATTTGCAAAGAAATGTTGAATTCTCCATTGTAAAGATTTTTAATTCAGTTCCTACAGTAGTTAGAAATTTGCCAAAAAATAGTCTTAAAGATGTTTTAAAGACTTTTTGAGTAAAAACGTATTTTATATAATAAGAGAATTTTATGATGTAAATAAGGATAATATTATTGATAAATAGGGAAAAAATATTGTCTTATAAGTCTTTTTAATAGTATATGGTAATATTTATGGTTAATAATGGAGAATCCCGTATACTTAATAAATAAATAAATAAATAAATAAATAAATTATCAGGTTTTTAAAGTTTTTTGTTTAAAGTAGTGTTATTTCTAATAATTATAGTAATTATTAATGTTATATTTAAAATACTAAGTTTTTGTAATTTATGACATTGTTCCATGCCTTTTTAAATGGCCTAATTGTAAACTTTTTTGTTTATAAGGAATAAATAAACGGTTAGATCTATCTAAATATGTTACTATAATTGTATTTTTCACTGTCATGTTGATGTCATGTTTGATTAAAGAAGATTAGCTATTAAACTGATGAAATGTTTTAAAAAGTTTATTCTCTTTATTCCAGAGGACTCACTCCTTACACTCAAAACTGCTCTCTTATGCTTCAGTATAACCAACCAATTGCGCTTCTTTTTTTTTTCTTTAACTCTTATCACTAAATATGCGTAATTTACATCATCTTTCTACACTACTAGGCTTTTCATTATCTTTTTTGTGATAAAATTCCGTCCAGTCGTATTCAGATGGTGCTTCTTTTCACCCAGGACAAACTAATAGTATATGCTTGACATTGTCAATTCCGTTGAAGTATACAGAATTATTGGAATCCGCAATTTGCTTTAGACATAAGGCTAAATAACGCCTTCTGGATGGTATTGCATTTTTTAACAGGTTGGATTGGTATTTAACTATATCTCTAAATATTTTGAAGGCCTTCCTAGATGTAACATGGTGGTTTATCTTTTTTTCTTATTAATAGCATAAACTCCGTTTTCTTTCATGCTTACTAAAGTTGTCATGCTGTCCATTAATTTAAAAACCGCGCTATACCCATGTTTCTCCTCATTAGGTCCTTTTTCGCTTTTTGGAGTTACTAACCAAAACTTAAGCATAGCCTCAAAGGGCTTACCAATATCTTTCTTTTTAGTTGTTTATATTTAGTATTTCTTCTTTTTCTGCTGATAACTGCACTAAATAAATAATTATTAGGTCGATCTACTCATCTTTCATCTTCCATAATTCTCACAGTAAAAAAGGCCTGCTGTAAATTTTCTATTGATCCATAGTAGTTTTTTAATCGGATCAATTTTTAAATTATCTCTAAATTTGATTCACTGTTAAAAAGGTATTAAATCGTTACTCAATAAGTAAGACGTACATACATTCAATCAGATTATATTCGCTAAATTTATCTGATTTTGTCAATAAGGATGGCTTATGTCACAAACTTTCCTTTCCCCTTCTAAACCTCCAATCCCATGTTTTCTGCTGACTTTTTAAATATAAAATCTTGCAACTCCTCCTCTATATTTCTACTTAGAAATTAATAACCACCATCGCAGAACGTATTGGTAATTCTTATTGGCATTAAAAATAATACGTTCAGCCTAATTTAAAGGGATTATTATTTTGTAATTATTATCTGGGTAAAGACTCTGCTGATGTAAAAAAAATATATATTGAAGAATTACAATTATTTATCGGAATCATAATATACCGAGGCACTTTAAACCAAACCAAAGTACTGCAGGTGGCTCCCTCTACATTTAATAGCAAAAATATGAGTAGCATTCGATTCCCTACTGTATAGAAACCCCGTATACCGAATTTTGTAAAAAACAAAAACATATTAATAAATTATTTAAAAATAACTTAAATTAAATAAAAACTTTGACAGCCTGTATCTCGCAAACGATTAACTTTTTGACCAAGGTAAATTGCGTAAGATTATTGTATTATGGTCCAAGGAGTCTATGGTAGCATTTTGTACAGACCTTGTGGAGAGCTGAGGAGCTAAGGTTTTTATTCACAATAAGAATGTTAATCCACTAACAAAAAGGTATTATTTTCCTAAATTAGTTTTGACTTAATAGTATTTACAACTTTATTTAAAGTCTGTTTTGTTAACGTGTAAGCTGACTTTTGGCAATTGTTTCCTTTTTAACTATGTTACATAATAAAAATATGATATCCAAATATTTAAAATTGCAACTTACTGCATTAAAAAAAAATACTTAAAGTGGCAAAATATATTTTTAGTATGTGGCAGCCCCTATAAACCACTTTTACTCTAGCAAACGAAGTTCACAGTAGGCGCCACCCGTATGCCAAGCATTAAGTACATTCTTTACTAATTTCTTTGATTTCTGGGGATTTCTAGTTTTGGAAAATGGATCAATAATTATTAGCACTTTCACTCTACAATTATTACAAAATATTGTTTATTTTCAATATGCCAGTATTATATTATTTGTAAAAACACTTTTTTCAAATTTTGTATAATTTATTTATCATGCATTTTGAAAAAGCATACTTAATTGTTTTGTTTTCTTTAAATAATATACCCCAACATTTTTTATTGCTAGATCTGCAATTGATTTGTATTAAGAGAAAAAGTCTATGATATTGCATTTAGTGTAATATAATAGCCGTTTTAATTTTCTGTAAACTTACAAAATTAATTAGTTTAAATCAGTTAATAGAACCACTTTTAGCTCAAGAGATAACCCAGAAATAATATTCTTCAAATTTAGAAGGCTGGCTGCAATATTTATAATAATTAACATTATAATAATAATTCTATTAACAGTAGGCTCTTAATGATGAGCGTACTATATTTTCAGTAATCCGTAATTCTATTACAATTATGTAGGTATATGAATACAGGTAAAATATTAATATAAGCACATTATTCCACCACGTGCCCTGTTAAAAGTATTATTAGTTAATTACGAGATCTTATCGATTTATATTTAAATTCCATAACTAGATTATTATAATGTAAATTTACTTAAAATATTTATGTTCATTTACTGTTTTTACAAACAATTTTACAGAAAGAACAATGTTTGTACTGTATTAACTTTAATAAACATTTTTCGTCTGTGAGTCAGACACAAACCCAAAAATGGTAATTTCAATTCACATGACAAAACCTGACTTTGCTAAGACAGAATAACAACACAAGGTATCAGTAAACTTATCTTATGTAACCAACACGATGCTGACTAATGCCGATAATAAATGTCAAGTTGCATTTTTTTATATTTACAATGTTTCATAGACATGAAGAACCAAGGCTCACTGTGGTTTTAAGGTGTAATAATTTTTTTCTTTATTTAAATTAAAGTTCTATCGATAAAAAGAGTTAGGTAATTATTGAATTAGGAATCGCTAAGCTCATACCACATAAACAAATTTATGAGCTTAGATATCGGTTCCTAATTTAAAAATGTATACACAAATCGTTTGAGGTGAGACGAAATCAAGTATAAAAGTCATTCTAAACCAACGCTCCATAAATTTAATTAAATGGATTAGATTGCTCGATTTTAATAGAAATTTTGCTTTAGCTTTAATTTGGCATGCACAATGCACAGTCTAATAACAATAGCAATAGCTATCAATATGTTGATCTTAACAGTAGATACTACAACAATTTATGTATCACATATTTCATGCCACGTCTGATCTTACTCTACTGTCTATTAAGAAATAATAAAAATTATGAATTGGGCAGACTGAAGTAAAGTACTTGCAGTCCTAAACAATTATTAAATAACTAATAACTAGTTAAAGCTTTCTTAGAAGTCGTAAAATACGTATTTAGGGTTTTAAAAATAAAACAACAAACATATGGGCTTATCTAAAATGGGATTTTATGTTGGTATTGTGGTATTTATCGATTGTAAAGTAATAGAATCTTCGCGCTTTAAGCAGGCAGTGAACACACCTACGCATGCATCAAGAATGCCGTGCCGCGAACTGTCACTTTTGATCCAACCCTCGATTGTGACAAACAAAGCCGAGTAAAAATGGTCACAAAAGGGGAATTTTCCAAGGTTTCAGCATGACAGATAACTGTAAAAAGCGTATTAAAAGCGCTGTCAATCCAAACATCATGCAATAAAACCATAAGGTCGGCCATAATGGTCAAAATAATAAAAGTCACGGACAGGCTTTGGAATGTGGAGTCTGGTAAGACTTTAACTTGAGTAGTTCCCTTGACAGACCGTCGTGCGTGGCGCTGGGAGCGCCGGACTGTTTTTTTGTCAAAATTTGAAAATTTCTACTGTATGTATCTAAAGTTTATTGGAAAACTTGATTTTTTACCTAGTAAGTAGACTTCTTTTGGTTTATCGCTCGTATGTCCAATCAAAGCACATGGCATGCGCCTAAACGACAATTTTTGGACACTGCTTCTGGCTTGAAAAATGCAAACAGAAACACATTCGCCGGTACTTTTGACGTAGTTAGCCTATGACATCGATAAACATCAACACACACTTAAAAAAATACCAACATACCACTAAAAACTCATAAAAAAATCACCGAGTCCGAAGCGTAGAGGTTAGAATTGGTTTTGTCCACTTAAATTGTATCTGATCACCGTCTATTTCCAAAAATCAGTTATAAAGGTCTAACCAAAGACCTTTTATTAAAATAAGTCAATGTTTATATCCGTATCACGACTTAAGGTTTAATAACAACAACTGTCTAATGACTGGAATGACGTGACGGTGTGAAATAACCGGTCCTCGTATAGACAGCAAACGCAAAACTGATTCGGCTCAGAATCGCCGACTGCCGTGTCGTCTCGGAGACCAACCAGACTCGCAATACCCCACCCTGCATGACGCAAGCGCCTACCTGTCATGATCTCATGAGCGTAAGCTTCGGAATATCCTTTTCCGTCGTTGCCATTGTGAAATTATTCTCTGAGAGTTCAAAAAACCATCTAGTTACTTCATTTTGCGTGATATTTAGGTTTTTACTTAGTGAAGTTCTTTAAAAATTATTCACTTTATAGCCTGTTGCTAAAATAATGAAAAAAAAGTTACCTTTCTAATCACTAATTGAAATCTCTGTTACTCAGCACAATAAAGCTTTTTACCATTTTTTTGTCATTTTTAAAATTATTAAATTCTTTTTTAAATCTTAAAATAGTCGTTATAAATACAGTAATATATTTTAAACTTAGATTTAGGCATTACTATCTCAGCTCAAAAATTAATAAAAAAGCATAAGGTAATCAGAAGATGTTTTATAATTATAAATATTATTAAGGTAAAAACTAGTTAATTTAACCTTTATTAATAATAACTGGGCAGTCCAGCCTGCTTTATAAGTAATTTAATACTATTACTAACCTGATAATGTCACAATATACCAGACCGATATAGTTTAGGGTAATTGTGCAAAAAGTGTCACATGATTGATCTGTAAGTTTATGTACAATTTACATCGGTTGTTATATTTTTGGTTACAAATAAGTTACGAGCTCTTATACTGTATTAAGAAACTGAACCAGTACAAGTTTTTTTAAAACTGACCCATCTAAGACTTTTAAAGAAAATAAGACATAATTAAACTAGTTATACCTAAACCCACATTGGGTAAATTATTATTCTTTATTTGACAAACAATAAATTAAATAATAGAAGCAATCAAGGTCACTTAAATTCGAAATTATAAATTGTCAAATAATGCCCGAAATTACAATATTTTTTTGGCGATCATGTTTTTATGGAATTTTGTTTTTATTTACCAACTTTCTGTCAAATTTTAAGGATATTCGAATGACATGAGATTTTTACAAAAAGTGCAGGTTTTGATTGAATGACTTTATCCAGATATTAATGGGGGTGGGGGGAAACAAAGGTTGTAGTTAGATATAAAACAATCGTAATGACATCGCGTTAACCAATATGTGCCGTGAAATGCAGTAATTGCGTGTTAGACTGTTTGTTTTCCACGAATTTCCTATTTGTATAATTGACGGGCTGATTCTGTATAAGTCAATATTGTCTGCTTTACTCTTAACAAAAAAACGCCATGCTTGTGTACGTTTTAATAAACACAACCTCTGGCAACGCCGCACTGAAGCAAAACAGCAACACACAGATTAAGAGTGTAGTGTGCTTCTGCTCAATGGGTATGCGGGGTGACACACCGCAGGGGGTAGTCTGTTGTTTACAAAATATGGAATTAATACAAAGGGTTGCAAAAATTAGTTACTTTAACAAATAAAGCGAGAAAATAGTTTTAGAAAGGTATATATACTATATGAGCAAGCAGTTTTGGTATATCGGCCAGTAATAGAATAACAAAACAAGGACTATTAGTCACGCATATTTACATGCCAATATTTAGTTAGATTGTCTCTTTTCCTCATATTGCCCAAGTGGTATGCTGTTTGGCTCAACCAGTATAATAGATGTCATTAAAAAAAAAAATATGTATACACTAAGTATTTAGGCCAATCAACAATAATTGATGGGTTCAATCCAAAAACAGGCCAAGTCCAATTTTTAGGCAAAGTTTGTTAATCTCATATTTTTCGTTAAAAACTTTGAAATTAGTTACTTTGTTCATGAAAAAGAAGTATTTTTTAACTTTTGGGACACCATGGATTCAAAATTAAATTTTTTCAATCGACAATCGTCTTATTTTGGCAAGCAAAACTTTTTATAAAGAATTACTTTTTCTGGAAAATTTAAATTTTTGTTTTAAAATTCAAAAATTTGGTCGATTTGTCCTTTGTAACACCTATCCTCGGAAACACTGTATGTAAAAGAATTGATATTTGTATTTAGGAACACAAAGTGATACAAAAAAGTAATTTCGTAACGTAATATTTAGAAAATAAACATTCTAATAGAACAAATAAAAAATAATCCATTTTTTTAACTTAACAGTAGTATAGACGGTTTTTAGTCAATTAGTCGAATCTAAATGAAACTCAAAAAGGGTGCAGGGGGGTATCGGCTTTCCTATATTCATATAACATTACAAGGGGAAGCGATGAACATTATAATTGCCTAAACATAAATTATGGGAAATTCGTTTAACCACCTGGGTCTTCACTGTTATAAGTGTACCTTATAGCTATTATTTAACAGTTTACATTAAAAATTTATAGTGTAGTCCAACCGGATTCGTTAAAACTTACAAAATTAATTTTTAAATTATAATATAGTGACGAAAATGGCATTACATCTGTTGCAGAGTAAATAAATAGCTTTTAAATGAGAATAACCCAAATTGTTATTTTTCTAAATAATAGAAGTTGAAAAAATTAATGATAAAAACTCCCGTTTTGTGGATGCTCCGGCAGTAGCCCGCTCGTTTGCCTGAGCTAAAAGCTTGTGATTATTTCTAACTAGAATGCCTAAAAGGTCATTAAACCTCGAACACTGAAACAGCTTAAAGGCACCAGTACAAATAAAAATAAATTGATTACTACGCGTGTAAAACTGTAACAAGTAGAGATTAGACAAAGTATGCCGGCATGTAAACACGGTGACGCTTCACTCAAGCTTTGTCGTTGCTTTAAGGCCTGGCCACACATAACCGCACCAAGGCCGCACCGAGCCCGGATTCACAATGATAGAGGAAAGTGGGGCAGATTAATTCGGAAAAATTCAAAACACATATCATGCCCTCAAAGATATATAAAAATAATTTTTGTCAAGCTGAGTTTATTGTAATTTGTCTGTATATCTCCTTGTTTAAAAAAAACAGATATCCCCACTTATCTCTGTTCCTTTTTATCGAAACTTTGGGTGTAGTATAGGTAAAACTGTGTTACCTTATTAAAAGACGTTTATTTTGCGATCAGGTGTAATTTAAATCGTAGTATAGCTGACTCATATTAGGGCAATTTTATTAAATACAAAACTTTTTTCACAGCAGCCCCCTACATTTTACCCGCGAGACGCACGGCTGCAGGCTCGTTGCGGTTATGTGTGGGCAGATCTTTTTTGTCTCGTGACTTCTTAAAGTGACTAAACGCGTAAAGTTATGAAGAAGTATTATTTTTTTAAATTTAATCAATAATAAGACAAATTGAGTAATGCTGAACGCAAAAAATCCAAAAGGTCAGATATTGAACATATGTGCAGTGCCAAATCAGGGCCTATTTTTCACTAAACCAAAGAGTTACTGTTGCGTCCTTGTGATGAGAGTTGAACTAAGACACCTTTTTGGATTTTTTGAAGCAGTCACCAATAAAAAATTCCTATCTTTAAAAAAAGGAATTTAGGTGCAAATTTGCGATTTTTTCCTTTTGTTTCCGCTTTTGTCCTTTAATTTGCGTCCCTCCCAAGGTTTTGGGAGGAGCGCTGGCACAAGGTACCAAAAGAAATGTTGAATTTTTAACTTTACTCTCTGTTCGACCTCCGAACAGTACGTACGTTGCGTAGAAAGCTACATAGCTTTTCCTGGTGTGGTGGTTGGAGGTGTTGTAAGGGAGTTCTACCTTCGGGGAGCGAGTGAAGATTTACGCTAAATTGATGGCATCTTTCTTCTGAATTTAAACGCTGTACGTAATACCAGTAACAGTTTTTGATTTGACAGCTGTCAATTTATGCATCGCATCGATTATTATTTTGCATAGTTTAGAATTTCTGCGAGCTACGAACGATTATTCAGATTTTCCACCAACGAAGCCTTGAAAAGCATAGTCAAGATGGGAAGAGCTGACGAATCGGACCAGAAGAAACCAGAGCCGAGGATAATTAAAAAAATTACTTTAACTCTCTTTTTACCTTTAATTTGCGTCCCTCCTAAGCCGGCGATTCACGCTTGATTCGGCACTGCACATGTGTCGTTTTACATTTTTCTAAATGAATCCAGCTGTTAAAAAAGAAACTTACAACACATTATTTAAAACAGCTCTAGTGTATACAGTTTTAAGTTTTTTTAAACATAAAAAAGTCGATTGAAGGCAAAATTATTTAAAAAATATTTTATATAATTAAAGTTTTTAAAATATGTATATTTTGTTTACATTTTTTATCGCATATTTCTAGTTTATAACTTTAAATTGTGAGATCATTTAATTCAAATATTTTATATGTGTTTTTATTTATTGCAGCTATATATTTATTTTTTATATTCGGATTTATTTTTGAAATATTAAACTTTAATTATATAAACAAATAATTTATCGTTAACTGTATGTAGCAATAAATCAAATAAACAGTTAGAGGTAAGAGTTAACACTTAAGTAGTAAGTCATATTGATATTTGATAGAGAATTACTATTATATAAAAACTATTATACAAAAACTATAAAATCGTTTATGATCAGTAAGAAAATGAAGGCACCTACCTTAATAAAAGAGTTTGAGTGTTTTATAAAAACGCATCTTAACACGAATTTTACCGGGCGCGATGTAAGCTTAAATTTCATTGAACTCTATAACCAAGTACCCTTATTAAAAGAAGTGCGACATCAATGGCGTTTTTCGCATTAAAACACAGCTTCTCATCGCATCAGTGAAGTAAAGGTCTGACCACACATAACCGCACCAAGGCCGTACTGAGCTCGGATTCACACTGATAGGGACATGTGGGGCAGATTAACTCGGAGAAATTCAAGAGGACTTTTCATGTTTTTATTGACACAGCTTTTTATCTGTATGCCCACGAAATTAATGCCTAGTCCTCATGTACGGTAAAATATTGCCGAACCTCGGAAGTCCGCAATCACGTGACTACAATTCAAAAAGTTAAACATTTTTATTTTTTTACGGAATCCGCCGATTTTCTTGTTTACTTCTGTGCTTGTCAGGTATTTTTGTTAATATTATTAGTTTTAAAGAATCCTATTCAAATTTATGTTTTTAGCCTCCATAAACAGACGACTTTTTGAAAATTGCGCCAATTCGCAGTTCCGGATTTATGTAATTTTTGTTCACATGAGGACTAGGCATTAGAGCAAGCCTATTAGTTTCTTGAGAAGTATTTCTCGATACATAGACATAAGAAATCGCCCCCTTAAATTTCCTACCGTAGAGTTAGAAAACACTCTCTATAAAAAGGCCTTTACTAACATTTTTCGCCTTTATTTAAGTGTTCTTTTTTGATTTTTATTTATATTTTGCCACAAATTTATACAAACATACATGTCTACATATATATACATATGTATATTCCCATTGGTAAAGAAAATGTCAGATGCACACTAAAAGGCTGCACATGAAGATATATTTATATTATATCATATTATAAAAAGAGTATGTTCAGCTTTAGCTTTATTTCATGCTTGTTCTCTTGTCGAGTCTTTTCACTTGAATAATTTATATTATTCTTACCATTTTGCTTTATAAACCAAAAAGACCATATGGCTTAAAAGGGATTTGACTCGGTTATCTCAAACACTTAAAAGCTACTAGAAAATTTTTCTTATTACTTATAAAATGAATATACAGGGGTAGTCACGGTAAGTGTCCAATTAAAATATCTCGGAATCTACCAAAGATACATTTTTTAAATTTTATTACTAGGCTTAAATAATTGCGATCTTTATATGACAAATATTTCAGGGATTCAGGGATTTCCGGTTATACCGGAAGCGCGTATCAAGTTGCTTATTTTAAATAGAATACCCTATGATTATTACATTTTCGGATTTTACACGAAATTCTAAGCATATTTATCATGTCCTATACTTAGTCTAATCGTTATTGACATATTAAAATTTATTTCTCAAAAAATGACGTTTGCAGACCCAAAAATATCTATTAATTTATCCTATAAAAATCTTTTACAATTTAATCTTTGATAAAACGAGGACTCAATAAGTATAAGAAAGACATTAGTTAACATCGAAAAGAGGGAAAGAGACAGGTAAGAAGACATACTTAAAGATGCGGTACTGTTGTTTTAAATTTAGCAGAGGTGGCGTCAAGGTGGGCGCAGTAGGGCGAACACCCGAAATGTTCTTGCCCAACCTTTCGCCCTACCTGCTGATTGAGCTGAAAGCAAAAAATGCTAAAAAGCCCTATAAACCAAATACAGCATCTTGCTCCCATAAATCTTATATTTAAATTATTATATCTCATATTTAAGGAATCTAGAATGAAAAGCGGAAACTCCATTTCTAGTTATTTTGGATATTGACAAAAATGTGTAAGTCCTCAGCCACGATACTAAGCGTCAGCGGCCAGCGTTGAGGGAAAAATGTAAAAGCGCTGTCTTTGATCTTTATGCGAGAATAAAAGAACTTGTGAACATGCTTAGTATCGTGTCTGAGGCCTAAAGCGTGTAACATAGAACTCATTTATTACCGTGCTGATATTTTTCCTAAATTAAAATTAAGTCACATAAAATACTGACAAATGATTCTATAACAAACATTTTACAGTTTTCTTTTTTTTAAATAAATATATTTTTCCCCTTCTAATTCATTCACTTTATATGTGTCCCAAATCCGACTTCCCTTGGAATATTTTTTGGTATCTGGGGCATGGTATTCGCCACAACCTTTAGCATTATTGATTCCATTTAAAGAAGAGCTGTTCGCCTCATTAATGATCCTTCACTTACAGAAAGACATCCATCTTTACATATTTCCATTGTTGGTCAAATTCTCCATAACTTTACTATAAAATGATAGCTACCCAGTTCTCTCTAAAACGTGTCTTTTGCAAGGTTCTGACCGGTGGCGTCCTACAGGTATCGGGGCCCGACGAGAAAATGTAAGTGAGAAAGAGACCTGGGCGATATTGTAAGTGGGGCCCCTTTTTGCCGGAAATAATAGTTGAATAATTCTTGAGCCTAAATTTAACCAAGGAAAAAGGTTCTTAGGTAAAAACAGAGCTGTTAAAAGGGAAATACTCACTGATCTGGATAGATTGCAAGGGGGACCAGACATCAACAAGAGTTGACGCGCGGGCGCTGAACAGACCATCCACATTATATAGAAAAAATTATCTATATTGTCTGGGATTTCCTTTCGGAGTACGAAGAGCACGATACTTGGGTAAAGAGCGTGTACGGTAATCACGGTGAGCCTGTATTGTATCCTGTCATGGCTTTTAAGTACGCATGATCGTAGACGCATCAATTTGTTTACGATCTACATGTGGGTTATCTAAGGGGATACTTTGTTTTTTTGGACAGTACGTTTTTTTAACATATCTTCTCCCCTTCGGAGGCTCCTTTTTACCGGGAGCCCGGGGCGGTCCGCCTCGCTTCACCTCGATACGCTAGTGGATCCAACATCTCTTAATTTAAAGGAGCGTCAAGAAGATTAATTACAGGGCATATCGACTATAAAGGTTTTCTTTTTTTTAACGCATATTGCTGTTAAATTATTGTTATGATGCGTTTTCCACGTATAGGAATACATTTACACTTCGGGAACATGTTAAAAACAGTGTTCGTCCGAGCCAGAGTGAACTCTACGAAAGTCGGTTTGATGAGTCGCAGCCAGTAACAAAGAAAATTGTAATAAGGAGGTACACGATCAATTAGTTGACAGTAGACTGCTCAGCACAGTGGAGACCAGGCTTCGACGAACTCACCACTCCCCTGGGAGACTGGGAAGGTCAGGGGTGCCGAGTGAATAGACGATTGGGTCGCACAGCTTGCAATGACCCATGACGCTCGAGTCCAGGAGCCATGGATAGCTTGTCTACCAGGGGATCCCATATGCACCATTCGATGCTACGGGTACCCAGACGGGTGGGACCGGAGGGATTGTCTCACGTCGATCATGTACATTTTTAAAGCCTATTCTCGGTTTCTTCGTCACTGGCTGCGACTCATCAAACCGACTAACGTAGAGTTCACTCTGCTCGGACGAACACATCCAACATCACCTTTGATCAAGTACCCTTGTCTGGTGCGAACGAAGATTTGGGGGCCAATGTAATTTAATATCCAGTGGGGCATATAGCCACTGAAGTAGTTGTTTTTGGTCCTCATAATCGTTCCCCAGACGAGCCACTACTAATTAGTGGTCTCTGGTACTTGGGTCAGAGTTCAAAAGTACTCAAAACAATTTGTTCTTACTTCATTTTTTTTTGAATTATAACTAACAATGATCTTGTAAAGACGTAAAATAATAATTAGGTACCTTATAAATCACGTGCACTAATTATGCCCGATCCGATTGGTAGTACGGTATTTTGCCTGTTTTGTTGCTAATAGTTGCGTGGAAATGACCAGGTTTTACCATAACCCCTAACTTTACTATTGAAGTTTATCGAAAATTTGACATATTATTTGATTCTAAACCATTATTCTTAAGGCTAAAGGTTTCGAGGCCTAAAATAATTAGTTACTAACTCAATATTCCCAAACATAAAGATTGCAGCTTTTGATCAGTGGCGAGGTTCTCACTGATATAAAAGTAACAATCCTTATCCTACTCTTTCTACTCTAAAATTGTTTAGAATGATTCTGAAAAGTAAAAAAAAGTTTTCTCTTTCCAAATGATTTTATTATCCTAATTTACCTATCTTCTGTTACGTTCCACCTTACATGGGTGCCCATCCATTTTTCAGGGGTGGCCCGTGCCATTTCTGCCCCCCTCGTGTTGCCACTGCTTTTGATTTTAATCCCCTCATTTAAGTCATCCAAGGCACGAAATCCTTGATTAAACCATCTATGGTAACCTTCTTAAAGACTAGCAATAAGTTGTTGTATGTTGATACAAGTGTGCAGTGCATTTTTGACAGAGGGGACAAAATTTGACATTTTGCTGTTACCGTTTTATTCGTTTATCTTTTTCTATTAAACCACTGCACTTCCGGCAAAAGTAATGTTTAATTTATTTTTTTAGTTTTGGTTTTTAACCCTTTTCATTTGTTGTTTGAAGAATAAGATGGTTCCGCTGCTAGGTGCAATTTAAAAAAAAAAACATATGTTCTGTTAAGCTAATTTAAACACTAATGGCGCATTATCAGGCAATCATCCCGGTCATACAGTGGGCGGAGCTGTTTAATAATTACCATCTACATTAGGTACCCCTAATTAAGGAAATATATTTAAGGCAAATAAAGCAAGTAAAACTAAAATTAGGATTCCATGTAAATGAGAAGAAATAGAAGCAATCAATCACGAGAATAATACCAAAATCCATCAAACTCTTTAAAGTAACTGGTACTCTTGTAAATATTATCCCATTAAAAACATAAATGTGGGAAACGTGTGCCAAGTTTAATACTTAAATTATGGTTGGCTGTGGGCTTCGCCGCAAAAAGAATGGAGATCCAAATGAGTGGCAAGTTCTGTACAAAATCCAAATATGTATGATATCTTAAATGGGGTTGGATTTGACTTAGCCAGTTTTCATTACGTCAGTCATTTTATAAAGTTATTTACCTTATTTAAATATTTTTTAACGTAAATCTGGCAACAGCGCAGAGGTTGTATATAGTTAGTTTACTAGTTAAATAGTGACACATCCGCATGTAAAGATAATTATTATCTATATACATATATACTTATTAAAAATACATTAAAACTATTTTAAGAATTTTAATGAAGCTTTAAAAAACTTCGTAAAATAAATAAAAAAAGTAGGAAAGGTCCGGGAGCCCGATAACACAATTTTTGCTAGATGTAAAACAGATAATATTATTTTGAAACTTATGTGGCTTACTTCATTCTGAATGTTTATTAATATTTCAAATGGCGTGATTAAATGATAATGAAGAATACCCGAATCACCGAGCAGTCAGTAATTGGTTTTTGTAAGAAAATTTTTGTAAATTTTAGGACTGCTTTGAAATATGGTTTAGAAAAATTATAAATGAAATTAACTCTAAATTAACCCAAATAAATTAATAAATCTATGAAAACATTAGAAAAGGTTCATCAAATACTTAATGTTCGGGATTTATAACACCAAAATGGAAAATATAATTATGTTAATTGCACTCAGTGAATTGTGTAAATACCATTGTATTAATTTTCCATTGGTAACATAAATATATTAAAGTTATATTTGCTTTATTTTAATGAAACTAAAATGTGGAGAATAATTTTTTAAAAGCAAACTCCAATGTAATAATATAATATTTAATACCGTTGAATGTGATTTTACCGAAAAATGTAATAATATATGCAGTTTAGCGCAAATTAATTTAAAAGCAAATTCCAATGAAATAATTTTAAATGAAATTATGGAATATCAAGCTATTACCATACCATCACAAAATTTAAATATAATGATAATTTTCCAATAATAAATTTATGTTTATGGTTTAATAAAATGCTTTAAATATAATTGGGACTTTTTATAATTTTTCTATAAATTATTGGTCAAAATATCTATTATTAATTTATAAGAGTAATTTTTCTTGGATTTAGGTCAGCTAAATTAATAATAAAATGGTTAAAATGTCATATTATATTTTAATTAAAGTCAAATGCTCAAAGAGCTACATAAAATTTTAAAAATCTTCATTGTGACGCTTCGGCATCTGGGTTTTGCCTTTTTCAAACATTAAAACTATAACAAGAATGCAGATGATTTATATTTTTTATACAATATAAATATATATATTAGTTTGTTTGGTTAATTTTGTAGTTTTTAAATCAATTACTAAATTTTTAATATCTTCCAAAAAATACAGGGTGGGACAAAAGTATGATTTTTTAAAATTAAACAAGCTTTAAAAAAATCCATATTTAATATATCTATCTTCATTAGTTTCGGAAATATGGTCATCCAAATCTAAAGAATAAGTTAAATTTTAATTAGGTATGTAAGTAGGTTATAATATAGAAATAATTGCCCAATAATTTTATTTATGACCATATTTTTAAAGCCGTTGTAGATAGACCCATCAAAAATGGTATTTTTTTAGTGCCCTTTAAATTATTTTTTAAATGATGAATCAGTATACAGATGTTTCATTAAAAAAATCATATTTTTGTCGTACCCTGTATATCTTAAGAGCAAAATAGTTCTGTTGAAAGATACAGATACTACAGAATCATCTTTAAAAAATGGTGTTTTTATTTCTTTTATACATTAAAAATAAAAAGTTAGGAGGTTGTAAGTTTATTACGTTTCTAATTGGAATTAAAAATTATTCATTAGATTCGCATGGCCATATCACGAAAACTAATTAAGATAGGTATTTTTTTTAAAGATTTTTAAAATATATTTTTAATGGTAAAATATTATATCGGGTGTTCCATTTAAAAAATTATACTTTCTGTCGTACCCTGTATATCTTAAGAGATAATTAAAATCGGATTACTAATTCGGAAACTACAGAATTAGCCCAACGAACAGACATTTTTAATTATTTTGTGCGATAAAAAGTAAGGAAGTTAGGGGTATAAATTTATAACTTGACGCCTGGTACATGTTATTAAGATGTTATTATCTTTTTTATCATTTATTGATATTTTTTTTTTTTTGATTTTTGTATTGCTATCATTTCGAAAAACTCGCGTTTTTTCAAATTAATTTAAGATTTTAAAATTTTAGTGTTTTTAAAATCAAAACGGTAATTATTTGTTCTTTCGTGGTAAGTCAAGGAGGTTGCGTTCTTTTTGTCGTATTTATGACCTTTAAGTCATTTTTCTAAGTATTGACTTGTTTGTTCGTAGATGTAGCTTCGCAGCTTCCACATGGGATTTCATAAACAATGTTGCTTGTTTTTTATTTAGGCGTTCCAGATTTTAATATTGAAAAAATTTTTGCCAAAAGAAAAAGTCTTTTGTGGCAGACTATTAAATTGTACTTCCCGAGTAGGTGCTGAAACTGTTGAGATAATCCAGTAATATATGGCAAGGAAATGTACCTTTAAGGCTTATTTTTAGGTTTTTTTCTTAAATTTTTCGAGTTGTAATATATGTTTATTCAATTTTTAAAAATTTTATTTATTAAATCCATTGGATAGTTGTTAGGTTTTAAAGAATGATTTGCTTTTTAAATACATATTTCCTACGAAACTCCAGATCAGATAGCTCTATTGGCAAGTCCTATAACAACTAATTTTTTTGTAAAATCGGGTATTTTGATTTAAAATTTATGTATTTAGTTATTATGTTGACTGATTAACAGTATTCGCGTTGTCATTGTATTTAATTTTAGAATAGAAATACTAATATAAATAAAAAGCGGGGGCACATCTAACCTTGTGGGCGTCACATTTGAGAATAACCTTAACTGGCATAAACACATTGTATTTATAGCCACCGCAGCTTCAAAAAAGCTTGGATTTCTTTTCCGAGCCAAAAAGTATTTTTCTCCTTCCAATTAATACAGTTTGTATGTGTCCCAAATTCGACCCTCTCTGGAATATTGTTCTCATGTCTGGGAAATGGAATTCCCTACAACCCTCAGCATTCTTGATGCCATTTGAAGAAGAGCTGTTCGTCTTATTAATGATCCTTTACTTACTCAAAGACTTCCTTCTCTTACCCATGGCCGACCTGTGGGAGATCTATCGCTCTTTTATGGATACTTTTACGGCTTCTGCTCCGATGAATTATCCAGTATAGTCCCTCTTCTTGCAGCTCCCAACAGAGAAACTCGTGGTGCTGCACGTATGCATCCTTATACGGTCCAACTGGACAGGCCCCGAACTTCCCATTTCGTTCGTTCGTTTATTCGTAAAGTTTCTAGACTGTGGAACGTACTGCCTTCTCCCCCAAATCTTCAAGTTTTTAAGTCCCGTGTTAACAAACTTCCTTTTACCTTGCTTAAGACACCCAGAGTACGTTAGTATTTAGGCTTTCAGCCTTCCTAGATTGTCCAGATAAAAAAAAAAAGAAAAAAAACATGTTAAGAAAAGATTGGGCTGTAAAATTCAATACACCGGTATAAAATTCTAACGTTCAATTATTCCACAGGGTGTGCGAAAATTTGGGCAAATACAACATTAGGCTCTCCCTGTATAACACATAATTCTCTAAAACTTTTTGCAATTTCCATATTAAGTAATAATTCTAATGGAAGGAGCTACAACTGGACGAAAAGATAGAATTTCTCAAAAAAAAAAGAACAAAAAGGTATTTAACATTAAATTTAATCAAAATTTTGTTTTTCCGATTTTTTTTTTTTTGTATAAAAAAGGTAAAATATTATTCTAAAATAAAAGTCATTTTTCAGCATTTAGCTACATAATTGTTTATTTATTAAAAACAAAGTCCTTAAGACACATATCACTTTATGTTCAGCCCTACGAATAGTATTTTTGTTAATTGGGTTTATGGAATCCCAAAAGGGTGGAGAGAGCGTATTCTAATTAGAAATATACTTTTCCTCTTAAGTGGAAGGGAACGAATTGAGTTTTGTGAGAAAAGGGATTTAATTATTGTTCTGTTTTCCACTTACGTTTAAAGAGCTGATAAAAAATTTAATTGGAAGAGGGTAAAATATTTTTACCGCCGAAGAAAATTAAAACAATGGAAAAGGGAATAAATTTTTTAAATTTTAGTGTTTTAGGGTAAATTTTAAGGCAGTAATGGTAATGAAAATTATAAGATTACTTCAGGTGAGAGTGAAGAATGCTGGCGAAGACAAGTGGATCCTACCTACTTTTCATATTTAATACTTAAAAAATGTTTTTGATTTAAAAATACAGTGTGTCCCGGAATAGGTGTTACAAGAGGACAAATGGACCAAAAATTTTAAAATTTTCAAACGTTCTTTTGGTAAAACCTATCGCATGTTTCAAAACTAATAAAAACAAAATTTTATTTCGATTGGTAATATACAGGGCACGTTATAACCAAAAATTTAAAAAAAGGCCAAGAGTAAAGTACATTTATTTTTAAAAAATGTAAAAGTTAATGTTGGAGAGAATTAAATTCGTATTTTCGTATTAGTATGTCTAAATTTAAAGTTAGGAAATGAAAGTAAAAAAATATTTTTGTCAGTTTTTACATGATGCATTAACAGGTTTTAAAATAATTTAAAATTATTAAATTTTCTTTTAAACTTTGCTTCCTCATGATCATTATTTAAGTTGTAATGCGTAATGTAAAAAATTGACAATATTTTTTTTTACTCTCATGTTTTAACTTTAAAATTTTGACATAAAATTCAATTCTCTACAATATTTACCTTTACAATTTTAATCTATTTTTAAAAGTAAAAGTAGTTAGCTCCTGGGCATTTTTATATTTTTAATTATAACTTACCCTGTACCAACTGGAGTAAAATTTTGTATTTATTGGTTTTGGACCATGCTACCAGTTTTCCCAAAATTTCATTTTAAAATTAAAAAATATTTGCTCCATTTGTCCCCTTCTAACACCTATCCTGGGACACACTGTAAATATTTTTGTTTATTTATTTTATTTTCTTGGACTTTATTTTTAAAATATACTCTTTTTTCATTCTTGAATTTAAAAGTTCTTAATAAAACCATTGTGAAATTTTATTTTTGAAAAGTCACATTTATGTTTTTATTACATTGACGTTTTGGCGTACAGCCTTTATCAGAATTATGTGTAAGCTTTAAAATATAAATTTACAAAAACTTACATACATTTTAAAACCATTCTTTAAAAAAAGTGTTGATATTGTCGATGTTGCAAGATCTTCAGTTTCGAAGAAGTCTATTCAAAGTTTTTATATTTAAAAAATAAATTAATTCAGAAATTTTTAAGTACTTAGAATAACACAAAATTTTACATGACAGGCAGTATGGATTTCGCCACAAAAGATCTACAGCAGATCTTCTTTCCTTCGTTTCACACTGCTGGAATAAGTCTCTTGAGTTTCTAGTAGAGTCCCAGATCGTTGCTCTTGATATATCCAAAGCTTTTGACCAGGTCTGGCATGCCGCACTTCTTAATAAACTTCCCTCCTACGGTCTTTCAACTAAACTCTGTACTTGGCTCTCTAGTTATCTATCTGATCGTCGTATATCAGTTATTGTGGACGGCCATTCTTCAAGCTTTCACCAAGTAAATGCTGGAGTCCCTCAGGGCTCAGTTCTGGCACCAACATTGTTCCTTCTTCACATCAACGACCTTCTCTCGTCCACAACTAATTCCATTC
Source organism: Listronotus bonariensis (assembly GCA_014170235.1). NCBI lineage: Eukaryota > Metazoa > Arthropoda > Insecta > Coleoptera > Curculionidae > Listronotus > Listronotus bonariensis. The sequence goes on along the minus strand of JACEGR010002106.1, from coordinate 41,582 downwards.
ATAGTTTCGCTGACGATAGTACCTTTCACTCCAGTTTTCAGGTTCCTAAACCCATTACTAAACTTCACTTGGAAAACAAACGCAGAGTGATGCAGATATCTCTATCTCAGGATCTTAATTTAATATTGGATTGGGGCGCCAAAAATCTCGTTCATTTTAATGCATCCAAAACACAATCATGTTCCTTGTCGCGAAAAGAGTCATCAAATACTCATCCTCTACTTATGAGCGGCCAAGTTTTACAGAGCAAAGACACCTTCAATTTTGTGGGCGTCACATTTGAAAGTAACCTTAACTGGCATAAACACGTTGTATCTATAGCCACGGCAGCCTCACAAAAGCTTGGATTTCTCTTTCGTGCCAAAAGTATTTCTCCCCTTCTAATTTATACACTTTATATGTGTCCCAAATCCGACCTCTCTTGGAATATTGTTCTCATATCTGGGGCATGGCGTCCCTTACAACCCTAAGCATTATTGATTCTATTGAAAGAAGAGCTATTCGTCTCATTAATGATCCTTCACTTACAAAAAGGCTTCTCTCTCTTGCCCATCTTCGGGCTGTGAAGGATTTATCGCTTTTTTATAGGTACTTCCATGGCTTCTGCTCTGAAGAATTGTCCAGTATAGTTCCTCCACTTACGGTTCCCAACAGAGAAACTCGTGGTTCCGCGCGTATGCATCTCTATACGGTCCAACTGGACAGGCCCCGAACTTCCCACTTTGTTCGTTCTTTTATCCCTAGACTTTCTAGATTGTGGAACCTGCTGCCCGCAGAGGGCTTTCCTTCCCCCAAATCTTCAAATATTTAAGTCCCGTGTCAACTAACTTCCTCTTACCTCGCTTAAGACACCCACGGTACGTTAGTATTTAGGCTTTTAGCCTTCGTGGTTTGTCAAAAAAAAAAATTAAGAAAGATGCCTATTTTTTTTATTTGTTTCTCGCTGAATTTTGCTATATAATGGAATGAGTCCAATATTAATAGCAGAAAAGTGTTAAATTTGGGAAAAATAATACGTGTGAATTGTAAAGTGCGTAGGTATTACCTTGTACACCTTGCAAATTTTAAACTGGTGGCTTGACAGTTCAAGGTGTAAAAGGCAATACAACGATTTTTTCTGCAAAACCAAGCAAGCAACGTAAAAATAAGAAGAAACAAAAAAGGTATATTTTGGGATGTTTTTGTATAAAACATATAAAAATTGCAAAATCAGTGGCGCACATTTTTTTATCAATAATATTAGCTGCGTCCCACGCCGCCCATGGTCTCACTAATAAAAATTAATTTGGGGTTGAATTAAATTCCTGTTTTAACAAATACCACAGCCACATTTTATTAAACTTAGATAAGGCATATTAAAGAAATTATTAAACACCCGATTTTCTTTTTAAAGTTTAACACCCTGTATCTTAGAAACAAAGCGTCTCCGGACGTATGTTATATAAGCTTGTTCTTAGAAAATTGGCTCAGGAATACGCCCTTAAAATTTTTATCGCAATTAGGAAACACCCTGTATATTTTTTGACATATTTGTAACTTTTGGGTCATATACAATGGTGTTTTAAATAAGATGCTAATCTTTTTTAGCAAAAAGTTTATTTTATTATATTTTGGTCCACCAATTTTTTAAATAATGACCCGAGTCTTTTAACGCAAATTTGTAAAATATCTTAAATAATTACATCCATTAAAAGTATCAAAAACGTATCAAAAAATACATTGAGAAAAAACATGGACATGATGAGTACCTACCTATTCAAATGTATGTATATTAGAAACTAACATCAAAATTTAATAAAAACAAATGGGTTTAAAGGGGGAGGGGGTATTGTTGGGGTATTCGTGCTTAAAAAGGTAAAGTTCTCGCCAGTGGAGAAGATGCCACGATTCATCACTTCTGCTTTCAATTATTCTCCTTTTTTGTTGCTTGCACACGATGTAAACGACGCGTTTAGACAGCGATAGTTGATTGCCGTCTTTATTTGTATGACGCTTGTGGCATCTTTGTAACTGCTTTTTAGTCTACATTTTTATATATGTATATATATTTTGTTTTGACGACACAGTCGATATTTATTGATTAAACTCAATGGTACATTAAAAATACCAATAAAAGAATATTGTGTAAAATTATTGTTAAAAAATATTAATAAATACGGCAATTACAGCAATTATTCGGAAGCGGCTTGAAAAAAGGTGATTGGGTGATCATTAATACTCGGTGCTGGATCATGTAAAATTAAAAAATTAAGTTTCTTCGTTAGATAATTGTTTTCTATGGGTAAGGCTGGAAGGGTTCTTCAACATTTTATTTTTTTACTGTTTGGGAGCACTTTAAAGTAAAAAACTCAATTTTTAAGATAATTAAAGGCCAATTTGTGTTTATTAAAATTATAAATATTAACAAACTTTAAAAAACTCTCCTGCGTTACCTCAAAAATTATTCAAAGAAATAGTGGTAAAAATTTCAAAGGGGTCGGTGCAGTAGTTTTGAAGGTATGATGGTTATCGACTTTAAAAACGTTGTTTAAAAAATTTGTGGGAAAGGCGCTTTAAAGCTTCGTACATAAGAGTATTGGTGGTTACTTAAACCTCCGTATCTTCGTTAATTTTGCTTCGATTCTTCTCAAATGTTTACACAATATTTTTAAATGGTTCTTTATTTAGAAAATATATTTTAAAAAATGTCAAAAGAAAAGTTTAAAAACCATACTTCCCCCTTAAATTAAAAAACTTGATAACTCATTGGAAATATGCGAAATTGTCAACAACAAATAAGTAAACATTAAAATATGTTCACCTTTGCCACAAATTAACTTTTGTATTATTTATTATAGTAACCACATCCTACTGGTGAACTTTCATTTTTCCAACCTGTAAATTTACCACAATTTGTCCTATGCAATATCAGTTAAGATATATGACATTTTGGTGGTTTCTATTTTTTTGCCCTTGAACACTAAAAAAAAGTCCGTTATCTGCTGCTAACTTGTGAATCATTAAATTTAGCCTCAGTTTTTACGCTAACGCAAAAGCCGATAAATGTTTAAGCTTGCGCATTAGAGTGCGCAATTGGTCACTAACCTTAGTACAAAATCCTATAGGAAGCGACCTCCACCCATCTGTTTTCCGGATGAAAACTGTTTAATATTAAAAATAGTATTTAAACAAAGCTATCGCCATAAGGTTGCCCAAGGAATAACGCATAAGGCTATATTAAAAAAAAATCTCAAAATTCTTGAGACACCTTGTATATAGCAACCTCTATTTTACTTAATACATGCTAATGCAAGTTAATCAAATATGTATGTTTGAGTAATGCAGAATGTACCAAAACATTACATAGTAATGTATTTGTGCTGTCATGTAGAATAAAAAAATAAAAATTGACATTATACAGGGTGACTCAAGAATTGTATTTGTTTATTTATTTTTTAAATTAAGCACAGCCTTGACCATAATTTTTTAGGCAACCCCATAGCGCTACCTTTCTTTTAATACTATATTTAATACAATGACCGGCAAAATATTCACAACAGGTGGGAAATTTTTTTATTAGGTGAAAATCCGATTTTTTCTGGCGATCGCCTCTGCATGTCCAAGAACCTAAAAATCCATTTTAACTATGTCATGTAAACAGCGATATGGCGGGAAATTTGAAAAAACCAAGTTGAAATCACCAAAAGTGGGATAGGTATACAGGGTTAGCAAAACCTAAAAAATTTTTTCAAGGAATTAACCACTACTTTAAGTTTTTATTTTTAGGCAAAATGTCATTATTGATAATACAAAATTTTATTTGTTTTTTTTTAGTCCATTATTGGGCAAAATCGCCTTGATCACATTCGCTTAAAGCTCAAAAGTTACGTGTAGAAACTTGGAGAAAGTAGGTGTTTTATAAGAATTTTTTAGGTCATTTTATTATAAAAATTTAAAATAATAGGGGGTGGTTAGGTAGAATAACATTGCTAGACCTCGCCACCATATTTTTGTATTTTTTCTGTTTTTTGTATTCTAATTTTATATTGAAATAAAAGACCTCTTTATTTATTTATTTATTTATTTAATACATTTTTGAGAACTCCAAAATCATTTTTATGAAACTTTTGATACTCCTATAATATTAGTCGTTTAAAATGCCATTCTTAATAAATTTTCTAAATAATATTTTGCTTAAAAATTAAAAATAAAGGTAGTTTACTCTTGGAGAAGAATCATGTTGATGATTTGAGTTTCTGCCAACCCTGTATACAAAATCAACATTGTCTCTTCATAAATCCTATTTTTATTACAAGCAAACATTTTTATAAAGAATAAACTTTATTCGAAAAATTATTTTTTTGTCCATTTGTCCTCTATTAAACCCATCCGTTGACAGTATATTTATTTTAAAATGTTTTGCTGTTTTCATTTTTTTTTTTTTTGATAATACAAGTTTTTTTACTTTAAAATATTGGTCCTTTTTCTTTTAGCTTTTAAAAAATAGTTTTTTAATTTAAAATTTGATGAAACTTTTATATAATCTATACTAGAATTTTCTGAAAAAAAGAAATATATTTTTACTTAACATTTGTATAAATATTAGGTAGGCTTTATTAATGATGTCACTACTATCATCTTCGTCTAAATCTACAGTCTGCTCCTTTTCCTTATCAAATCATTTGAATAGTCGATTTTTAAAATAAATGGTATGAGTTTTTCTTTAAATGCTTACATACATACATGCCTAATACCTTAATCTATAACTATTTACGAACAGCTGATGACGACTACCGATTTCTACAAAAACACCATAGGTTACTGATATTTGGAATTTTTATGGAAAACGGCTCTTGGCTTAAAGTATGATGGCTTATATCTTTGACTACTGTGGATTTAATTATTTATATTTTTATGTAAGGAACGTAAATAATTATTCGGTCAACCCACAGCTCCCACAAGTTCTATTTTATTAAACTGACTTATGGGGTTTGTACACAGGCCTCTTCAATTTTAACAATTATATTTTCATAAAAAAATTTAATTTAAATGTTTTTTCTTTTTCTTTTATTCATCTTTGTAAGTTTAGGGAAACGAAAAAATCTATACACATCACTGCCGTACATAATTTTATTTCCTAGAGGGAGGGGGGTGGTGCAATGGATAAAGTATGTTTCAAACTCGTATTGTATGAAAAATATCGATAATTCGTCCAAAAGAAATTTGAAGAGCAAAAAAAAGAAAATAAAGGTGCTCACCTTCAAACATCTTGACTGATTTTATTTCTACTAAAACATGTTATATTGTGCATATGTTGCAGGCAAATAGTGTATTTTTATTTTCAAATACTGTTTGCCCAGTTAATTAGCATTTGATTCTTTTTGCCTTAGCAATTTTTGGCAAATGGAAATAGAAATATTTGCATAACGAGACGCAAAATTCTCACATGGGGGTTATGGTTAGTTCTGGTTAGTTCACATTAGGGGGTCATGGATTAGCTCTGGTTAGTTAAATCTTTATTTTTAAATTTTCTAATGACGCAATTAAAAAAAAAAAAGATTTAACTAACCGAAACTAACCATGACCGCCTCAATGTGACAGTTGTGCATTATATAGACGGTCCATAACGCTTCGAACCAATCAAATTACACATAAATCCACAGTCATTTGGCTAACAAAATTCAAGGTAAATGCCATTTACCTAGGCAAATGGCTTTTGAATTAAAATTATTTTATGAAGTTATTTGCCCAGGCAAAGAAAAGATCTTTCAACATACAAACTCTACTTCTGACTTCTGACAAATAAGTTACGGATTTATTTATTTGTAGCTTAAACTATTGCAAATAAACAAAAAAACAATCGTCAAAAAGCGAATAAACGAGCTAACCCTTTAAAAAAAAAATATTAAATTTCCTAAAATATTTTTAAGCAGGTGGTCAGCTTTTCCCTTAACAAAATATATTTCTTTTATGTTTTTACTTTTTACTAAATTTTTAATGAAATAACGGAAAAGTAAGATGCAAAACAGTCCCATGAATCATTCATCATCAGAAAAGCTCGTTTTAAAGTTAAAAAGGAAATAAAATAAAAAATCAAAAGTTAAGCACCATCTTTTAACTGCACTGTAAAGCTCATGGGAAAGAATTCTCCTTTTTCATGTTTAGAGATGGCGCAAACAACAGTTTAATCGATTTAAGGTTTCTATTCTAAGCAAAAACATGCCTGTATTCAGTTAGCTGCATTGTGTGGTCGAAACATACCTTCCAAGCATCTGATTCGTGAAATTTAAACAAGTGCTTAATGTTGACCAATCACAAGTAATATGTTTAGGACAAACTGCAGAAAAGCTGTAATACGAATAGGAAAATTATTTATTTGTGTAACTTTCATGTTGCCAATTTGCCTTAATTATAAAAGAAACTAAGGAACAAGTTTTATGTTTAAAAAAGTAAACTAAAATAAAGGCATAAGTAACTCTTTTTATTGTTATAAATTAATAAGATCCGTCAAACGCTTTCATTTTTAATGATAAAACTCTTGGAAAAAGAAGCTTTTGGTCGATAAATTTTTTGATGACGTCTAAACATACCATTTGACAACATTGCTATAAAAGTGAAATTTGTTTATAAGGGTCACTACGTAGACGGGTTTTAAACACGTTTTTATTTTTTAAAAGACAAAATTTGTACAACTACAAAAACCAAACATTGAAAACGCTTCAAATGACAGGTCTGCTTCTATATATTTCTTTTAATAATGTTTCCTTTTTAACGCCGCCTTTTGAGGTTATCTTTTTCATGTTTTTGAAAATAAATTCCAAAGAAATAAATTTCAAGAAGTACATTTTATACATTTGGTTTTTGGGTGTTATTTGTTTTATTTTTTTTTATTATAGATGTTAAGCAAAAAAAATCAAATTAAAAAACTAAAGCGAATAGAAAATCTAAATTAATATCCTCAGTTTTAAGCTTGCCGAAAACCAAAAACTAAAAATTTAACCTTGACTTGTCAGTCACACAAGTTCTAAATACACCAACGGATTGGTTGAATGATAAGGAGAGACTTGAGGTGCGACTACAACCGAACGAAACGAAACTACTTGTTGATTTCATTCAGTTGGTTGGCGAGCGCTGAGTGTACCTCCGGCTTTATAAAACATCATTTAAATTTTAGAACCGGTCATCATGCCAAACTACCACAAACTTGAGGCTAAAGCCGTGCAAGAACTTAAAGATATAGCCAATAAGATCAGAATACACTCGATAACATCCACACAAACAGCCAAATCTGGGTAAGTCTTTAATATTTTTAATAACCTCAGCACGCTGTTTTTCAACCGGTGTCAAGTCTGGAGTGCTTTACGGCCAGAATATATGTGAACTTATTAATTTAAATATGTATTTAACTATTTATTTACTATTTATGTGTTTTGCGGGTTAATTAATACTTTCGTAGTAGCAAACACGAATTTTGTTGCTTATGGAGCATGATTTTGCATTTTTATGCTTCTGTCATTTGCAAGATTAAATCTAAATCAAAATGTGTACCTGAATGTGTCTTGTTAATATGTATACAATGTACTTATTTTTTTAAACATAAGTATTAGAACTTACTAAAATATTAAAACCATTTAAACTTATTTTTTGTAATTGATTAATTAATCTATTTTTTGACTTTGGTTAGTAACCGCAATAACCTTTGTTTTAATGAATTTTAACAAGGATATTGTTATACAGTTTAAGCGTAATAAATTTTTATTAATTTTTTTACTCAACAAAATTTGTGTAGTTATAAACTTGTAAGCAAATTATTTTTTCTTTGATATATTAAATTTTAATTACCTTTTTGCTAGTAAAAAACTATTATAAATCTACTACCAATACGATTTATTTATTAATTCGTGTTCAGTAATGCATTCGCCATTCCATTTTTTAATGATGGATAGTTAATATCTTTAGTTTTTAACCGTAAATAAAGTTTAATTTTGTGGCTGTTAGGTAAATAATTTTGCAGAAAGCCAGAAATATTTTTAGGTGTACTAGGCTACCTATCACCACTGGTTCCACCATTTTTTTTAATTTTTACTGTTAGCGTTTATCAAATTTAATAAACAATATAATATCACCATATAATACTAAAAATTGATGGTATTTATAGTAGTACACGCAAAATAAGTTTTTTTTCCTAACACGAAATAAAGAAATATCCCCCAAAAACACCCAAAAAATTTGAAATAAGTAATTAAAAATCAATGTTTCAAGTCTGCCACCGTTGTTAAGATTAAATAAAAATAAAATTTTTAAGAAGGTAACTATTATTTAGGTCTAAAATTTTTAAATTTGAGCTTTAGTTTTTAGGATATACTAAAAGACTTTTGACATTAAATGTCAAACTTTGTGTCCTTGTCTTTAAATGATGAAAAATAAATTTTAAATGGTATGTTAAACTGATAATGATATATTTTATTAAGTAAAATGTAGAAAAAGCAAAAATAATATGCAAAACTCGTACAAAATAAAGAAAAACCCCCAAAAATCCCTAAAAATTTAAGATTAATAACTATTGTAGTGCTTTGTCGGGACTAAATAATTATGATGTTTATAATATTTAATTAACTAAAAAATAGTACTATTTTTTAATTCCTAAAACAAAAATTTAAAAGAAAATGATTGGAGAAAAAATAATATACAGGGTGTTTTCAAACAAATACGAAAAATTTTGGGAGGTAATTCCTTGTTTAACATAAAGGGTAGTTTGCTTTATAGCAAACTAGCATGAGGTCAACAGTATAACTATAAAGGGAGCTATGGCAGTACAAAAATAGCAAAAAAATAACGTTTTTATTTTTTATCTCATAAAGGAAATGCGATAAAAAAATGAAATTATATGAAAATATTATTATTATAAAAATATACTTTTAAAATATTATTATTATTGCATTTTGTAAAAACCAATGGAAGTGGTGGAAATAGACCAAGGAATATAAACTTTTTAATAAGGAGCGCTCGATTTTCTATATTTGTCCGAAAATATAGGTTATGTTTGTGACGTCACCTTTTTGCCATAATATTTTTTATCTGACAAAATAAACCAATACTTGCATCAAATAATATAAAATCACTTAAAAACATTTAAATAAATGGTATTTTTTTTTAATAACGATTTTAACGTAAATTTCCTTTAAAAAATATCCAAAGGTCAGTGACCCCTGTTTACAGGTTTTAAAATTCTCTGTAACTTCAGTACTAATAACTACTTAATTTAACTATAAATAGTATAAACTAAACATATACAGTGTGTCCAAGATAAGGATCCTAAGCATGGAAATCTCAGTACCTATTGGAGATACAGCTTAGGTTAAATTAGGAAAAAGTTGTGTTTTTTAAAGCTTATTTACATGCCGTTACAAAACTTAAAAAATATTTATGGCCTGCTGAGATATTTGGCAAAAACCAAAATTTGACTTTATCGATTTTATTTTTTCTGACTTTATATAAAGAGATAAATAGCCAAAACTTGTAACACTTTTTCATTGGCACTTTTTAGCTACTACATGATGTTATTTTTAGATTTTATACCCGACGTTTCGTTTTCAAGAAACCATCATCAACTTAATTTTTTATATGGCTCGAAAAAAGTACACCCTGTATCTGATCCCATTTTTTATTACAAATTGAACGATGTATCATATGTCATATTTTAATTTTTAGTTAAAAGAAAAATTGCATTTTTTCTATTTTTTTAAAGTTATTTTTAAGTAGGCCTTGCAAACAAATGCTTGGACGTTAATACCTGTTACCGTATCTGTAACATAATTTAATATTATTATAAAATAGTATTTGTCGTTATTACCCTGTTTGTCAAGTTGTTGTTTTTAGAGCAATTGTTCTTATTGTTACTGTTGTCTCTATTATTGTTTATTGGTGAATAGCTAATATCTTATTGTATTATTACGGTCGAATATGCAGGATGGCCATTATAGCCATGAAGATAAGTTTGACATGCTAACTTGCTACATTTTGTGCTGCAAAAATAAATGAAGGTATCATTTCTGCAATTCATAAATTATGGTAAATACATGGACCTGGTATTTTAGTTCCTAAAATTCCACACCACATATTAAACCCAAAACGTTCTTTATGTTTCGATATTTTCTTAACACGCGGATTTTGTTGAGCCTAGTAATGCATATTGCGACGATTGAAGATACCATGATTAGTGATCATACTTTCGTCGAACCATATTGTTTTTGAAGAGAAATTTAATTTTCTTTACACGCGCGTGTATACCACGCGCAAAAATATCGGCGCGTTCGAAATCTCCCGGTTTAAGTCCTTGGCAAATCTTAAATTTATAGGGGTGATATCTACTTTTACGCAAAAGAAATTGAGCTGTGGATTTGGCTACTCCTACATTTTGTTTAATTTGCCAAGTTGATATCTCAGGGTTCTCAACAACTGCTTGTAAAACATTATTTGGGGTTTCTTCTAAAGATTCCTTTTTCGAGATAAAACTGGCTTTTTAAATTTTGAGCCAGCTGCAAGAAAATGGAATTACATGGCTGTTTTCTTTCTGGATATGTATAAAGATACATTGCCGCTGTATTTACAGTATTTTTGTGGCACAAAATGTAGCACGTTAGCATGTTAAACTTTTCTTCATGGCTATAATTGCCACCCGACGATAATAACACAATAGATATTAACTATTCACCAATAAACAATAATAAAGACAACAGTAACAATAAGAACAATTGCTTTAAAAACAACAACTTGACAAACGGGGTAATAACGACAAATACTATTTTATAATGATATTTAAATTATGTTACAGATACGGTAACAGGTATTAACGTCCAAGCATTTATTTGCAAGGCCTACTTAAAAATAACTTTAGAAAAATATAAAAAATGCAATTTTGCTTTTTACTAAACATTAAAATATAACATGTGATCAATCGTTGAATTTGTAATAAAAAATGGGATCAGATAAAGGGTGTACTTTTTTTTCGAACCATATAAAAAATAAAGTTGATGATGTTTTCTTGAAAACGACACGTCGGGTATAAAATCTAAAAATACCATCATGTAGTAGCTAAAAAGTGCCAATAAAGAAGTGTTATTAGTTTTTTATATCTCTTCAAATAAAGTCAGAAAAAATAAAATCGATTAAGTCAAATTTTGGTTTTTGCCAAATATCTCAGCAGGCCATGAAAATTTTTCAAGATTTTAAACGGCATGTAAATAAGCTTTAAAAAACACAACTTTTTCCTAATTTAACTTAAGCTGTATCTCCAATAGGTACTGAGATTCCCATGCTTAAGATCCTTATCTTGGACACACTGTATAAAAGTCCAATGACTAAAAAGCAAAAATAACACCAAAACCGCAAAAAAAAGCTTCAGTACGATTGTAAACAAAGAATTACGGGAAAACATTACGTAACAAAATTTAGTGAACATAGGCTTAAATGGGATCGAGCGCTCCTTATTAAAAAGTTTATTTCCTTGAAATAGACTACCTCCATCTTTCTTTCTAACCAAATTTAAAAAGAGACTTACGCAATGTACTCGAAAAATATAAATTTGAATAGCCTGATGTATTTAAAAAGTTTTTGATTTTTTTCGTTAAACTTACCTATTAAGAATAAAAAAATAAAATGTAAATCATAACGTGTCAGGACGAGGAAATTTATTTTATAAAAAAACTATGTTTTTGCTGTCACCTATTAAGGCAATTGTTATATATTTTTAAAAACAATTTTGTTTTTAAGATTAAAAATAAAGACAAATTTTTTTGCGATATCTCCCTAATGGTTGACTTTTGACCCCATGTTTATAAGGCAAACTACACTTTATTTTTAACAAGGAATCACATTCTAAAATTTTTCGCATTTGTTTAGAAACACCCTGTATAAAACTCGTACAAAAAGCATAATTCGACACTCTGATGGCCAAACGCCACCATTGTCCAAAAATATATCAGCTTTTCCTACATGTTACTTAATAAAATATACTGTTATCAGTATTACATATTATTTAAATTTTATTTTTTATCATTTAAAAGAAAACACTAATAAATTTATTATCATCTTACTATATTTAAATAAAATGTAAAAATAAAAATTTATTATTGTGAGATTTTTAGCAAAGTTGTGAAGTTGAATTGATCGGTTTTGCATAGAGCCCTTTAATTGGTGTTTTAAAAATATTCACACTTTAAATAGCAAGTAATTATTGGTTTAAAAATAATTCTTTGTATTTGCATTGAAATATTTAAGATGCTACTACTTTAATACCTAAAAATTTAAATGGCATATTTAGGTTAAATTAGGGAACAAAATTTAAAGAATCTGAAATAAGTGATGTAGACAACGGGCGTAAAAATAGTTTCAAATAAGTAAGTAGATCATTTTAGAAAGTACAACACTATTCTTAGGCGGATTAAGCCTGGTAAAAAAATTAAACATTTTAAAGAGCATCAATGACTTATCTGAAAGCTGGTATAATTTAACCTAGTTTTTAAATGTTTATTTGTCAGTATAGTACCCACTAAAATAGTAAGATAAGCTAGTAGAACCCGACCTTAATATTAAACTCTATATACATCCCTAGACAAATTAGTTTAAATATGAAAATTCGGTACTTAAAAAAAAATCATAAAAAGCGGCTATAACTTTGCAAAAAACAGCCACACACAACAATTTTTTTATTTTATAAAAGGAACCGACGCGTGTGTGTCTACCTGTTTTTCTGGTTAGCTTGATTAGCTGTTTCAGCTCGTTTTTTTAGATATAATTTTATTTTTTCACTTCTTCACTTATTATAAATAAAAATAAAAACATAAAAAAGCATAATATTTAACATTCTTTAGATTTTTTTTGGTATTGAATTTTTTTTTATCTTTGGACAATCCACGAAGGCTGAAAGCCTAAATACTAACGTACCGTGGGTGTCTTAAGCAGGGTAAGAGGAAGTTTGTTAACACGGGACTTGAAGATTTGGGGGAAGCAAAGACCTCAGCTGGCAGCAGTTTCCACAGTCTAGAAACTCTAGGGATAAAAGAACGAACGAAATGGGAAGTTCGGGGCCTGTCCAATTGAACTGTATAGGGATGCATACGCGCGGCACCACGAGTTTCTCTGTTGGGAGCTGCAAGAGGAGGGACTATACTGGATAATTCGTCGGAGCACAAGCCGTAGAAGTATCTATAGAAGAGCGATAGATCTTCCACAGCTCGACGATGGGCAAGGGAAGGAAGTCATGGAGTAAGTAAAGGATCATTAATAAGACGAACAGCCCTTCTTTTGAATGGCATCAAGAATGCTGAGGGTTGTAGGGGATACCATTCCCCAGACATGAGAACAATATTCCAGAGAGGGTCGAATTTGGGACACATACAAAGTGTATAAATTGGAAGAAGAAAAATACTTTTTGGCTCGAAAAAGAAATCCAAGCTTTTTTGAAGCCGCGGTGGCTATAGATACAATGTGTTTATGCCAGTTAAGGTTTAAGGTTTTATTCTCAAATGTGACGCCCACAAGGTTAAATGTGTCCCCACTCTGCAAAACCTGACCACTCATAAGCAAAGGATGAGTGTTTGATGATTTTTCGCGACAAGGAACACGATTATGTTTTGGATGCATTAAACTGAACGAGATTTTTGGCGCCCCAATCCAATATCAAATTGAGATCCTGTGAAAAGATATCTACATCGCCCTTACATTACATGAATCTTCAAATAATCTCTAAAACCACGATGTTTGAAAAAATAAACATCTATTAAATTTTTATCTTTAAGGTATTAACGATAATGTAAGAAATAAAAAAATCAATCGAGTTTAAAATAGTCCCAAATAAAAAAGGTATTGAAATTGTTCTTGCTGATAATAGGATTAGTGATTTATTAAAATATGTATTACACAATCTTGTGGTTCGTTAGCTTTTTATTTGTGTGTGTGTGTTTTTTTTAGTCTTGTTTGTTTGGAATCTTGATAAAATTTGTAATATTAGAAATAAAAAAGAGCTTTAGGCTTTGGGATTTCTAAACAAAGAAAATAATTTTGCTTTTCCCAAAGTGAAGTGTAGACCCGCGGTAATCCGACAAAAGTTTTGCAGGGCGACGGCGATTATAGACTATTGCATAAGACCCTCTACAGGTTGTTCCGAAATTTATGCCTCAAATTTCAATGGCATATTCCACGTCGAAAATTGGTCCTAGTTTCCTATATAAACATGTGTCCGGAAACGATTCCTTTTAGAGGTACAGGGTGTTAAAATAATAAAAAAATTCATAATTTTTAAACCGCTAGATATTTAATTGGTATTTGGTACATTGCACAGCAGCAGCAAAAAAATCCTTTTATTTAAAATAATAAAAAAAATTCCGGTGATGTCCGTACAATATTTGTATGGACTATTTTTCAATGTGGCAATGTGGTGCGGCACTGCTTTTTCTTAAAATAAAAAATGCTTTTAAAATCTTCATTAAATTTGGAAAAAATCTTCTGACTTTTTCCCGAATGATGCATTTATAAAAAAACACTTTGATGCATGACATATTTTGGTATTAAAAACTTTACAAAAATTATTGAAAATTTTAGGTTTTAAATATTTCACATTTTTGTCATTATTTTCGCAAAGTCGTCATGCATCAAAGTTTTTATTATTTTTTTGTTTACAAATTATACATAGTTAAAAAGCCATAAAATCCAGTTGGTTCCATATTCAATAGAGATTTTAAATTAATATTTTTTATTTTAGGAAAAAGCAGTTTTGTACCATCTTTTTTCTTGAAAATAGTCCATACTTTTATTACGCTTTGGGTTGTAACTATCTATCTGGCTGGCTTCCATGTAAACAGATATCTTTGAGCCTAATTTTAACCAACTTTCCAGCTATTCGATTTCCTTTTTGAAACTTTGCACACGTATAAAGGACCCATGACAATGCAATGAATTTAAAAAACTTAGTATCCCGTTATCTCTTTTTGAATCGCCAGGAAAAAAAATTCCATTATATTATAAAAACAACACCTGGATGCCATCTGTTGGCAACATTTCAAACTTTGCTATTAAATGAAGAAGAAATTTTTAGTTTTTACACAATTTGGTTAGTTGCACCATTGGTGTTCAATTTTATGAACAATAAAAATATAGGGTTAGTTGCACCAGGTAGCAGAAACTAAAAAATGAAAAATAATTAATAGTTTAAAAAACTAAAAACACGCTTTTATATGCAAACCGAACTAAAAATTAGAAAATAATTTTTCATTAAAAAAATATTGTCATTTCATAGTAAAAAGCGTGGGGTGATAAATATATTAAATGTTATAATTATTATATTTGCAAATATCTATGATGGAAAAGTTATGAAAAAATAGTAAAAATGCACCCCACTCTTTTTACTATGAAATGACAATATTTTTTTTAATGAAAAATTATTTTCTAATTTTTAGTTCAGTTGCATATAAAGTAAATAAAACATGTACAAAATGGTATTTTGGGAAATTTTTCTACGGTCGTGGAAAAATATAGTATGTAACACATGCACAAAGTGACTTTTTTACTTATGGTTTGCTGCACTCGCCTAACGGCTCGTGCTGTCAAACTTCCCATCTCGTAAAAAAAGTATCACTTAATGCACTTGTTGCAAAAATTTTTTTATTAATCAAAAAAGCAAAATAAAACTGGAAGACAAGTTTGACACCTACACAGATTTTGTCGAAGCTCTTTATAAGTTAAAAAAAATGTACATCTTTTTTGAAAAGACAAGCAAGAGTATTTTAGCGGCAAGAAAAAAAGTGATCGTTTCAAGATAAATAATTTTCAACTTTTTAAAAAATTTTAAGTTACATCTAACAGCTGACTTTTATGCTAACGTCCTGATAAATTATTCCTTCGCCTTTCCTGCCTAAAAATATATTTTTATTTAAGTGATTTTTGGGGTTGTAAAACATTAAGTCCATGTGACGAAATAGTTTTCTAATGTGTCTTTTTTAATTATAGGACCTTGATAAAGTGGCAATCCAGCCACAAAACGTTGGGAAATTAATACAATAGTGGTTTTATTTGCCTGTCCCATCCCACTATACTACTTCGATTTTTTTCCAAATGGTGCAATAAACTAAACTACAATATTAAACAATAAAACTACAAACAACTAAACGCTTACGGAACGCCAAATAAATAAATAATTATTAAGGTTAGATAAACTTTAACTATTATTAGGCGGTTTTTACTAGTTTTTATAAGCATCTACTGATAAAATTAGTAAAACCGCCGGTAATTTTAATATTTTCGGCGGTTTTCATATTCGTCAATAGATAAAACCGTCGGACGCTGGTTTTCTTCTTATAATTGAGCAAAAGTGCCGGCGGTCGTTTAGCCACTGCAAATTTTAAAGTATAGTTTACTTTTTAGTTAAATAAAAAATAAGTTAAAAAGTTAAAGTAATAATCTAAAAACCATTTAAAAAATCGAGATCAAAAAGAATAAATATACGCATGATAAAATAGACTTTTAAGCAAAAACAAAATAGACTACACAACTGAAAAATCAAACCCATAAATATTACAGATAAGGCCGTTTGTCTTGTGAGCATCGAATTACTGACCCTTAAACAAAACGGAATATATTAGAAGAAAAAATGTTCGAAGCGAACATATTTATGATGTGTATACAGAATATGCACTACAGTGAATGATGAGGGTCTAATATGAAGTGAAGTATACTCAAAAGTATATTATATTAACTTCCCTGAAAATGTAATAGCTTCTGCTAAAAATAATCAGCCTAATTTCTGTTTTGATAAAGCGTGGGTCCTTAAAAATACATAAGGGTGGCGCATCGAAAACGAAACAGACGCATTTACTGGCAGCTCAGTTTTTTTTTTTGAAAAACGCTCAGACCCGTCGATTTTGTTTTCCGGGGGACACAAGTTTGGCAAAAAATCACGTTAGCACGTGCAGCCCCTGGGCGGGGTGACACCAACCCTAAAATCTTAAATGAGAAGGCGGATCGAGTGATACATCATTTTAAAGCTCCTGACGAGTACTTTATAACCCTAGAATATGAAGTCAATATCTTCACCTATTACAAAATGGCGGTACTTTAAAATTACCTAAATACTTGATTTGGATGGCCATATTTCGAAACTAATAAAGTTAGATGTACTTAATGTGGTATTTTCTTAAAGCTCATTTAAAGATCTTTTAATGGTAAAATAATATACAGGGGTTCTTAAATAAAAAAATATGTTACTTTTTCTTCTACCCTGTATATTACTACCAGTATCACCATTAAAAAGACCTTTAAAGAGCTTTAAGAAAGCACCACATTAGGTACATCTAACTTTATTAGTTTCAGAAATATGGCCATATGAAATATTATGTTAACAATCAAGATACTGAATTATTTTAAATAAAACAGTATAACTGTAAAATTAATTAACAGATAATGATTTTAAGTCAGTTCTTATTTTATTTATTTACCAGCGACAATACAGTAGCGGCTCTTACAATACAGGGTGTCCCACCTGGAACTGCCGCGATCAATTTCTCGAAAAGTACGCTTTGGAAAGTTTTAAAAATTTGGTAACATTATAAAGTCAGTGGAAGACATACAACTAAAATATTTTGATAGCTCTACCGCTTTCAGTTATACCGGAAGTTAATGTCAACTTTCTTATTTTAGGTGGAACACCCTATATATTATTTATTTTTAGATCTTGCCTAAAATTCTAAACATAATTTATGTATAATGTTCTATACCTTGGTCCAACCGTTTTTAATTCAGTTTAAATTTTATGTCAAAAATGACGTTTGCTAAGCCATTACATAAGACTCTGAATATGAGTTGGGGTTAAGTTTCTTGTAGAGAAAGAGCTACTTAGCAGACTGTATTGATATTTTCACAATTATTAAATACAGAGTGGTCAAAAATAGTCGTTAAAAATTATAACGACAAAATCCTTAAAAGTTAATTATTTCAAATGGAAACTCCTATCTTTTATTACCATATCCTATTATGCATTAAAAATAAGGGTAAGTTTGTATAAGGATGTCTATTTTAAAAATTTATAGTTTTTGAAATAATTTCGATTTAATATTTATCTACTCTAACAATGCACTTTAAGTACGGGTAGGTACGGGGTAGTTGGCTGTGACGCCGCATTTTGTTGTCAAGGCCAACTAGAAGCGAAACTAAGCCATACTTAAAAGCATTGTTAGAATAGGTAAATATTAAATTCTTAATATTTCAAAAACTATAAATTTTTGAATTGACATCCTGATATATACTCGTCCTTATTTTTGATGCTTAATAGTATAAGGTAAAAGGATAGGGGTTTTCATAAAAAAAAGACTTTTAAGGTTTTTGTCGTGATTATTTTTAACGAATATTTTTGACCACTCTACTACTTTTAATTCTAAAAATATCAATACAGCCTACTAAACAAGTTTTTTTCTTTACAAGGAACCCAACCCTAACTCATGTTAAAGTATTTGTTTAAAAAAGTTAATGGTTATGTAATGGCTTGCAAACGTCATTTTTGACATAAAATTTAAAATAAGGCAAAAATGGTTGGACTTAGGTTTAGAACATTATACATAAATTATGTTTAGAATTTTAGGCAAAGTCTAAAAATAAATAATATATAATGTGTTCCATTTAAATTAAGGAAGTTGACATTACCTTCTGGTACAACCGGAAGTTGTAGAGCTGTCAAAATATTTTAGGTGTATGTCCCCCACTGACTTTATAATACCAAATTTTTAAAGCGTACTTTTCGAGAAACCGATCACGGCAGTTCTCGGTGGGACGCTCATATGTGTATAAAGATTGATAAAAGAAATAAAACTCAAACTGAACCTAAAAAATGAACTTTAAAAAACTGTAACAACAACTATAGGAGAAGGTCCGAATATGGGACCCTTTTTATGTTTTTAATACATCTTTTTATATTGGACTACTGGTATAAATATTTTTTTAACAAATGATTCGTTATACAGGGTGTCCCAGCTCTATTTATACACGAAATAACTTCGTTCCTGTACAAAATACAAAAATAAATTTAAGGTAAAAACTATTTATTCGGATACACTCTTCCTATTGACAGTACTAGTTAATATGCAAGGTGTCTCTGTATTAAATTTAACATATAACACTTTATACCTCAATTATTGCCGGTTTTTGAGATATCAGCACAATGCTGATGTACTCATTAACGATTAAAAGCGAAGAAAGAAAGCACTATTTTGGTTTTATTTATTTTAAAACATTCTGTTACTGTTAGAGTGACAAATAATATAATAACATGTAGGTATCTAGTTAGCATCCATTGTGAGAACTGCTAATTGGTATTTCAGCAAGTAAGTAAATATGTAACTAAAAAAATTAATAGCTGACTTACCTTATTACATAAAAGTAGTTTTTACAATGGAAAAAATTCATTACATGTTATTATACAAGGTGTTTCCTAACTACGGTAAGAAACCTAAGAGGGTGGTTTCTTATGTCTTTTTATAGAAAAAAGTTCCTATAAACATATGTCCAGAGTTCAGTCTAAAATAAACTACCTAGACATATCTTTTATTAGTAGTCTTAACAGTAAAGGGTAATTAATTACATGTTATTATACTATTTGTCACTCTGACAGTGACAGAATTATTTAAAAATAATTCAAACCAAAATATTATTTTATTTTTTACTAAAAATGTATTCAAATAAACATTTCTTATTTGAAGATTATTTTGTATCTTGTACCAGGGCCGAAGTTATTGCGTAAATAAATAGAGTTGGGACACCCTGTATATAATTTTCTTATTTTTTTTGTCATTATGCGTTAAAATGCAGGCCAGGAAAAACAAGAAAAATGCAAAAGACGTGGTTTTTAAATAACCAGTGACAAAAAGCATGTGTTTTTTTGGCTCAACCATTAAATTTTAACATAAAAGTAAACGTAAAAGCACTTACTTGATGACTAAAAACAAAATGACATATTATTTGCAGGTATTAAAATACATATTAAGTAAACTTTAGAGTTCAAGGTTATTTGTATCGTAATGGATAATGATATTCAAAATTTTTAAACAGTTTTTACGTGCCTACGAAATTTACTAAACATTGTTTGGTGAATATTTCATAGAAACAAACTACCAGTTTTTGATAAATCAACAATAATAAAAAAAATACTATTCAGTGCATACTATACCGTCAAGAAACCGTCAAGACAAGAAGTGTTTCTTATTTTTTTTTTAAGATAAGACAGTACCTTGTCTTGTCTTTTAGGAGTAGATGTCTTGTATCTTGTCTTTGCCACCACTATTTTTGTGGTCTATAGCAAGTTTATTTATGTACAGGGTGTTTTGAAATTTATGCATCAAATTTCAATGGCATATTCTCCGTAGAAAATTAGCCTTAGTTTCCTATATTAACATATGTCCGAAAACGCGTCCTTTTAGAGATACAGGGTGTCAAAATTCTAAGAAAAATAAATTATCAAAAACATGCTTAACAGCAGCAAAAGACGTTTCTTTCTATGTAAAATATTTAAAAAATACCAGTAATGTCCGTTCCATATTTAAATGGACTATTTTTCAAGAAGAAAATAATACGCCACTGCTTTTCCTAAAAACAAAAACCCATTAAATTTCGAACAAATTGAATTTTCTGAATTTTTCGTGAACGCTCCATAGTTTTTAAACAAAAAATGGAAACCACTTTGATGCATGACAAATTTGCAAAAATAATGACAAAGTGTTAAACATTTTAAACTTAAAATTCCCAATTATTTAATTCTTTTTAAAAAATAGTCCATACAAATATAGTACGGACGTCAATGGTTTTTTTAAATTTTACATAAAAAGATATGTCTTTTGCTGCTGTTAAGCAATGTATCAAATACCAATTAAAATCTAAAGCGGTTTAAAATTTATGATAAAAAATGTTTTTTTTTTTTAGAATTTTAACACCCTGTATCTCTAAATGGAAGCGTTTTCGGACATATCTTTATAAAGAAAACTAAGGCCTATTTTCGACGTAGAATATGCCATTACATTTTATGCATGATTTTGGAATACCCTGGGAATAGGTTGCGACAAATCCTCGACTATAGGCGGTTTGAAGTCGGGGACGTAAGGGAAGGCATGGTACCTAGAAAAGTTGGCAAGACTGGGTAAAGTCACTTTATATTTTGACAGCTAATGGTCAATCCAGTGGCTCTAGAATTTGTGATTTTTGTTTTGCATTGTTATCAAAGTAATATTTGTAAAAAACTGTGATCCCAAAATTTTTTAAATTAAATCGAAGAGGTTGCAACTTAATAATAATTAAAAAGTGTTTTGTAAACGGTTGTTCTATCTAATATTACTATAAACTGTATTTCTCCGGCACTGATATTGACACTTAAATCATTTAACAACATGGCCGAAAAATGGTCCACGTGATGTCAACACACGTTAAACCAATATGGCCGAATGTCGCGATCATTTATAGAGGGATAGAGGTCTATAGTAATGTCTAGTCCTCATGTACTGGTAAAATATTCCGGAACGCCGAAAATCCGGAATCACGTGACTTTAATATCAAAATTGTTTTGGGTTGTCGGCAGCCATATTAAAAAGTGACAGTTTTGGGAAAAAGTTGAAATTTTTAACTTTTTACGGAATCCGCTTTTTTGTATACTTTTGTGCTTGCAACAGGTATGTTCGTTAATATTGTTAGTTTAAAAGATAGTCTTATTTAAATTTATATCCTAAATTTATGTTTTTTGCCTCCATACACAGACGACTTTTTAAAAATTGCGCCAATTCTCAGTTCTAGATTCACGCAAAATTTGTTTAAGGACTAGGCATTAGTGCACGAAAAATACAACAAGAAAAACCCAGAGACCCTGTATACTGGTTAAGTAAATAGGTATTGGGATATCGATCAGTAAAGCAACAACAAAGGATGTATGTGACTCATCCAATCAGAAATGTTTACATGCGGGTGTTCACGTTAGACTGTCTCTTTTTCTCACATTGCCTATGTGTTAAGCTATTTAGCTGAAACGGTATACAGTGTGTCCAAGATAAGGATCCTAAGCATGGGAATCTCAGTAACTATTGGAGATACAGTTTAGGTTAAATTAGGAAAAAGTTGTGTTTTTTTACAGCTTATTTACATGCCATTTAGAAACTTTCATGGCTTGCTGAGATATTTGGCAAAAACCAAAATTTTACTATATCGATTTTTTTCTGACTTTATTTGAAGAGATATAAGAAAACTAATAACACTTTTTCATTGGTACTTTTAGCTACTACATGATGGTATTTTTAGATTTTATACCTGACGTTTCGTTTTCAAGAAACCATTATTAACTTTATTTTTTATATGGCTTGAAAAAAGTACACCCTGTATCTGATCCCGTTTTTATTACAAATTCAACGATGTATCACATGTCATATTTTAATTTTAGTTAAAAGAAAAATTGCATTTTTTCTATTTTTTTAAAATCATTTTTAAGTAGGTCCTTGCAAACAAATGCTTGGACGTTAATACCTGTTACCGTATTTGTAACATAATTTAATATCATTATAAAATAGTATTTGTCGTTATTACCCTGTTTGTCGATTTGTTGTTTTTAGAGCAATTGTTCTTATTGTTACTGTTGTCTTATTGGTGAATAGCTAAAATCTTATTGTATTATTACGGTCGAATATGCAGGATGGCCATTATAAACCATGAAGATTGTTTTGACATGCTACGTTTTATGCTGCAAAAATAAATGAAGGTATCATTTCTGCAGTTAATGAATTATGGTAAATACATGGACCTGGTATTTTAGTTCCTTAAATTCCACACCACATATTAAACCCAAAACGTTCTTGATGTTTCTGATATTTTCTTAACACGCGGATTTTGTTGAACCTAGTAATGCGTATTGCGATGTAACACGTTAGCATGTTAAACTTTTCTTCATGGCTATAATTGCCACCCGGCATATTCGACGATAATAACACAATAGATTCACCAATAAACAATAATAAAGACAACAGTAACAATAACAACAATTGCTCTGAAAAACTACAACTAAAAGTTTAAAAAAACTAAAAAACACGCTTTTATATGCAACTGAACTAAAAATTAGAAAATAATTTTTCATTAAAAAGAGTTTGTCACTTCAGAGTAAAAAGCGTGGGGTGCTTAATATATTAAATGTTATAATTATTCTATTTGCAAATATCTATGAGGGAAAAGTTATGAAAAATAGTAAATGCACCCCACGCTTTTACTCTGAAGTGACAAACTCTTTGTAATGAAAAATTATTTTCTAATTTTTAGTTCGGTTGCACTATAAAAGCGTGTTTTTAGTTTTTTAAACTATTATTTATTTTTCATTTTTTAGTTCGATATATCAATTATTTTTTTAAAAATAAATGCTCCAGTTTATTCACTAAAAAATTCCTTCGCCATTTTGTCAAGAGTAGTATTAAGGAATTTATTTATCCTGGCGTTCCTAATCAGGATAACGGGATACTGTTTTTAAATTATTGCATTGTTCATCGGTCCTTGATACGTGTGCAAAGTTTCAAAGAAATTGAATCGCTGGAAGTTGGTAAAATTAGGCTCAAAGATTCCGTTACATAGATAGATAGTTACAACCCAAGCAACAGGGTAATAACGACAAATACTATTTTATAATGATATTAAATTATGTTACAGATACGGTAACATTTCAAGCATTTGGTTGCTTTAAAAATAGAAAAATGCATTTTTTTAAAACTAAAAATTAAAATAGGTCGTGTGATACATCGTTGAATTTGTAATAAAAAATGGAATTAGATACAGGGTGTAATTTTCTCGAGCCATATGGAAAAATAAAGGTTAATGATGGTTTCTTGAAAGCGAAACGTCGAGTAGTAAAATCTTAAAAATACCATCAATGTGCAGTAGCTAAAGAGTGCCAATAAAAAGTGGTATTAGTTATTTATATCTCTTCAAATAGAGACCAGAAAAAATTAAATCGATATAGTCACAATCTTCGTTTTTGCCAAATATCTCATCAGGCCATGAAAATTTTTCAAGTTTTTAAACGGCATGTAAATGCTGTAAATATGCACAACTGTTTCATAATTTAACCTAAGCTGTATCTCAATAGGTACTGAGATTCCCATGCTTAGGATCCTTATCTTGGACACACTGTATACGGTCGCGACATACGGCCATAATGGTTCGACGTGTATTGACGTCGCGTACTCCATTTTTTCGGCAATATTGTTAATGAGATAACTCTCAACATCAGTTTATTAATCAGTTTTTAATTATTATTAAGTCGCAACCTCTTCGACTTCAAACAAAAAACCTTCCGGGATCTTTCCACAAATAATCACTTTGGAAATAATGCAAAACCAAAAGCACACATTCCGGACGCCACTAAATTAATCAGCAGCTGACAAAATATAAGTGACTTTACCCAGTCTTGCCAACTTTCCCGGTACAGTACTCCCTTGCGTCCCCGACACCTCGAACCGCCCAAAGTCGAGGATGTGTCGCCTGTATATATAAATTAACCTTGAAGAAAACCGACTTTCTAAAAATAAGTTTTTTAAAAATTAGTGGTGACTGTGTAGAAAGTAAATTTCAACAATGACATAAAAGAGCAGTGAACTGATCATATTTTTATCATTTGCATGTATATTTGATATACTGACACAGTCTGCTATATTAAAGTTACTGTCTTTAGAATAAATATTTAATCAGACCATAACAATTCAGACTAAGAAGAATCCGCCAGACAGGCACTTATGGGTAAATGGACCAAACAGTTTTTGCTTGCTGCTAATCATCTTGCAATTTAATTTTATGACAAGTTCTAGACGGTGTTCTGGGAGCTCGAGAGTTTTAACCAACTTC
The DNA here is from genome assembly GCA_014170235.1 of Listronotus bonariensis. Lineage (NCBI taxonomy): Eukaryota > Metazoa > Arthropoda > Insecta > Coleoptera > Curculionidae > Listronotus > Listronotus bonariensis. The sequence continues at coordinate 16,709 of JACEGR010002106.1, read as the reverse complement.
TTTAACTCTTTCATCATTCTTTTTCATCACTAAACCGTTTCAGCTGAAAAGGTTTATAGGCAATGCGTGGAAAAGAGACGGGCTCAACGCGTGTAGAATACCAACAGACAAATTAATAATCTTCATGAAAACTTAAATATACAGGGTGTCCGAAAAGTTAGGAAAAGTTATAGGGGCATGATAGAGTCAGCAAATAATGTTAGTATCTACTTTACATATAAAGGTTCTATCGCGTTCGTTAGGAAGATATTGATCTTCAACGTTGGTATAGAAAACTTATTTCAATTATAACTTTTGAACTGTTGCCACCGTACCAATGATATTTGGGCTACTAAATAACCACATCGTAATGATTCGTTCCATAGGTAAACGGCTTTTCAGTAAGTCAGAGTTATACAGGTTGCGACGATTTTTATTTAATGTATGTATTTGGAACACTGGTGACAAAATTGACATTTGTACTGTACAATTCCGACTTACTGAACAGCCGTGTTATTTATGGAAAGAAGCTAGTAGCCCACATCATTGGTACTGTTGCAAGCCAATTCCAAAAGTTATAATTGAAATAGGCTTTTCTTATACCAAATTTGAAGGTCAATATCTCCCTAACGAAGTCGATATAACTTGTTTTTATGTAAAATACTAACATTATTTTTGCTTACTCTATTACTTCCCATTTTTGACCCTGCCTCTTCCGGACACTCTGTATAATAGATGTGTATAATGTGCCTTATGTTCAGTTTCCTAAGCAAATATAGCGATATGAAAAAAAAAATCAATAATTTTTTTTCAAAATCATTTTCTTGTGATTTTGAACTACCCTGTATGTCATGGGGTCATAATTATTATACATTTAGCATTTTAGACAAAGCAAACATTGTTATATAAAAAAAAAAATTTGAAAAATAAAAAATAAAAAAATTAGGTATAGTTAAATTCATCACAAAACGTATACAGGGGTTCCAACTGTATTTATACACAAAATAGCATTGCTCCTGTATAAGATAAAAAGAAACAACGTTTTTATTGTCAAGTTAGTTTTTCAAAATGGTATATTGTATATTTTGACAAATTTTAACTACTGATTTCTACATAAAAATGTATAATACACCATACATAAATTAAGTAAAGTAAGTAAGTATATATGTATCTAAAACAAGCTAGCTATTAATCAATGGTATCATATTATTCCTTACTCTGACACTGACGATTTTTTAAATAATTAGAACTAAACTATATTTTTTTGCATTATTTTTTGCTGTTAAGAATTATATTAAACTGTTGTTAATATCTCATAAACTAATCTATATTGACGTATAATGTATTACACATACAGGGGTTTTAAAACTGACTGACACCTTGTGAATTTGCCAATACTCTTATTGCAATTAGTTTGTCCAAAATTTTTTTTGTATTTAAAGCTTTTGTTGATTTATGTAAGAGTGGTGAACTGTTAAGTATAAATAAAGTTGGGACACCCAGTACGCGTTTTGGTTACAATATGTTTAAAATATAAAAAACTGTTACAACAATTTATTAGTAATTTAATTGAAAGTTATTTTAATGTTGGTTTAAGAATAAAAAGAATCATAAGATTTTTGTATCCCTTGACAAAGGTTACAATGTACCAGGGTCTGAAATTTTTTTATCCTTTGACATAATGTTACAGTGTAACAGAGTCTCATCTGGCAATGTTGGTTTTAATTTTTTTTAAAGAGACCAAAAAAAAATAAGTTTCTTATTACAAAAAAAAGTTTTTATACCTAAATTTCAGGCACTTCAAACAATTCATGTTTTTCAATTTTATTTTAACTGTACTACTGTTTGTAAAATAGATAATTAAATCAACCCAAACAAAATACATATTTGTGATTATCCCTCACTGCAGTCACGTTTTACTAACTTTTAATATAACTTTATTCAAGAAAATGAAAATTAAGCCAATAAATTTTTGTCACGTATTGCAACCTATTGACGTTTTATTTAATAATCTTTTAAATCAACTAAAATAACAAAGGACGAAAAATACGCATAAAAATACATATATATATATATATATATATATATACAGGGTGAGGATTTTAAAGTGTTACAATGCGATATCTCTAAAATGTGTTGCACGATTTTAACAAAAGTTGGTATGGGTAACAAGTAGCAAGGGGGACATACTCTGACGTAGTACTTAAATTTTACCTCCTCCAGTTTTTGACGGGTGGGGGGTAACTTCAGAATTTTAAATGGAAAGGTGTAGTTTTTTCTATGAAATTTTAATCAGCATAAAAAACTACATAAGTGTACAAAAAATTACTTCATTTGCTTTACGGGTTGCATACTTATCAATAATCAACTTTTATTTTAAAAATTTTAGTTTATTCTTCGTCAAAAATTATGTATGTAAGCAGAAAATTGTTGCATTTTGTAGTTACTTAGGTTACGACCTACTCTGTCAAGTAGTGACATTTGTGTCAAAAATATCTCTAGTCTCTCTTCAGATCTCTTCAGATATGGAGCAAAACTACGACATTGAGATCAATATGTTATTAATTTTGGGTGAATGTAGGAAGAATTACCGGGAAGCTGCACAATTGTGGGCTGTCAGATTTCCTGCTATTCCTAAGTCACACATGGCATTTAAGAGGCTGGAAGACCGAGCTCGCAATACTGGAAACCTTCGTGCCAAAAGAGAATTCGGCGACGAACTAAAACCAGTGAAGACATGGCCGTTGGAATTTTGGGCGCCATTAATTTAAATCCCCACGTTGGTTCCAGAGAACTTGCTCAAGATTCGGGAATGTGTCAAAAATCAGTACTAACTATTTTACATTCCTACAATTTTCACCCTTATCACGTTAGTCTTCACCAAGAACTGTACGGCGAGGATTTTCAAAATCGAGTAACATTTTGTACCTGGTTAAGGATGAAGATTCAAGAAAATCATGCTTTTTAACACAAGTGATTTTTTCTGATGAGGCTACGTTTACTAATTGTGGTCAGGTAACTATTTATTTGCCACTAGGATATTTTTGCATTTGGTATTGCAATTCGCATTAATTTTCTGCTTTTAATTTAAGGTCAATAGACACAATATGCACTATTGGGCAGCTGAAAATCCACACTGGATTAGGATGGTGCCAAATCAGCATCCTTGGTCAGTGAATACCTGGTGTGGTATTGTTGCAGACAAAGTAATTGGCCCACATTTTTTGATGGCCCACTAAATGGGGAAATGTACAATAACTTTTTAAATAACAATTTGCCGCAGCTTCTAAATGACAATGGAATTAGGCAAGAAGAAGTGTGGTTTCAGCAAGATGGTGCTCCACCACACTTTGCGCGGCAAGTACGAGATTCTCTGAATTACATATTTGGAGACAGGTGGATTGGGCGAGGTGGTCCTGTAAACTGGCCTGCTAGATCTCCTGATCTGACCCCCTTAGATTTCTTTCTATGGGGATTTATAAAACAAAAGTTATGGCTACAGCACCAACCACACCAGAAAACATGAAAAACCGTATTCGACAAGCTTGTACATTAGTAACTGCCGACATGTTAAATCGTGTGCGCAACTCCTGTCAAAAAAGAATTTTGAAATGTTTAGAAGTCAACGGAGGCCACTTTCAACACCTTTTGAAGCATAACCAGCGTTAATTTTAAATATTCTAATTAATTTATTGTTTCGTTTATTATTTCCTTAAAAATTCGTTACTAGGCAACCAGTAAAGCAAATGAAGTAATTTTTTGTACACTTATGTAGTTTTTATGCTGATTAAAATTTCATAGAAAAAACTACACCTTTCTATTTAAAATTCTGAAGTTACCCCCACCCGTCAAAAACTGGAGGGGTACAAATTTAAGTACTACGTCAGAGTATGTCCCCCTTGCTACTTGTTACCCATACCAACTTTTGTTAAAATCGTGCAACACATTTTAGAGATATCGCATTGTAACACTTTAAAATCCTCACCCTGTATATATGTATGTATATTTTATTACAAATTTTTAAGTAAAAAAAAACACAAAGCAAAAATATGTATTTTATTTAAGAAGAAAAACCTTTTTAATTGTTTTTATCTGAAGATTTGGGGGGATTCAAAATGAATACTTATATTGGCACTGATGCCGGATTTACTTTAAAACACTCTGTATATCGTTAAAAACAATTTTCATCAAAAGGTCTATTATTCACTCAAATGGAAAGCATAAAAAGGGCCTGCTATTAGATTTTTAATCGTTTTATTCCATTTTCACCCCTAAATTCAAAAACCGCCCTATCAAAAAACTATCCAGTCATATGGAGTGTGTGTGACAGTAATTATAACGCCACATTAAACACATTGGGGTAGGTAGTACACAAAATAAAATGGGCAAACCCTTCAATTTCCCTTATACCCTTATACATTTTTAAGGGGGATGAAATACTCTAGATTGTAAGGTTTATTGTCTAGCCATCACATGTCTGGTGTTACTAGTTTGGGGTGAAATATTTTGCCATAGTGAAAATATAAAGTAACTACAATATCTTTATTAACTAACCAAAAAAAGTTTAAAGGTATTTATTCTGCAAGGTTGTTTAAAATATTATTTTTTTCAGTATTGTGGTATCGCATTGCTAATGACAATGTATAGAAAAAATATATAATGTTTAAATAGTCTAAAAGAACCTAAAAAAATGTAATTGTTGTGGTTGGATTAACTATAAGCTAGAAGAATTGCAAATGTTTTAAAAATAAATAGATCTTTTGACAAATTTAAATATGCAAAAATATATAGGGTTTGTGATAAAGAAAATAAAGTTGTATATCGTAACACTTTTTGGAGCACAATGTATTATTGAAATAGCTGTTAAAAAAAAATAACAAAAAATGCGTCTTTCGTCGTGTTTTTTTTAATAATTATTTAAATTTTAATTGAATTTGTGCAAGACCATGGGTAACATGGGCAAAACCCATGTTACTCATATAGTTAAAAAGAGTAACCTATACAACTAACCAACCAGGGGCTTTTTGTTCATTTGTGTTTATATTAGTTATTCTAAATTACTTTAACCTGCAAAATAACTAACACATACATATAAGCAGGGTTTATGAACAACTCCAAAAATTAAAATAATGCAAAAAGCAAAAATAACTATAATAAAATTTGTAAAGTTTAAAACCCTAATAAAATAAAATCATTAAAAAAAGCTTAAAAAAAATTAAAATAACCCCTATGAAAAAAATTTCTTAAACTGTTCTTAATTAAATTATAATTTGTGATTTAAGTACTAAAATATTGCACAATCTATTGGTACACTATTTGATGTTATGATTTAAAGGCAATACCATTTTAAATTTTATAAAAAATTATGGCACATATAAACTAGGAAAATAATTTAGATATTACCGCGTGGCTTATTTTTAAGTACTTGTAAAAATGTAATTTGGAAATTCTTGGCTTTACACCCAATAATGTAATGGGTTAAATAATCGATAATCTTATCTAATTCAATATTTGCTAAGTAATAATTCTTACAACAACAATTTTACCTAACTTTCATTTAAGTTCGTTTTTAATTTATGATCTCTAGTATTACTTTGTAAAACATGGTAACTTTTGTTATTTTTGAGGATTTCTTTACCCACAAAATAACTTTAAAAAATATTTTAATCTGGAAACTAAATTCCCTTTTTTTCAGTCACCCTACATCATGTTCCTCAATAGCCGAAATTCTCTCAGTACTATTTTTCAATACAATGCGTTACAAAGTATCAGCCCCGAGAGATGCTTCAAGTGACAGATTTGTTCTTTCAAAGGGACACGCCGCCCCTGCTCTATATGCTGCCTGGGCGGAAGCAGGTCTTTTCCCAGTGTCCGACCTTCAGAATTTAAGAAAATTGGGATCAGACCTCGAAGGGCACCCCACTCCCAGGTTAAATTTTATTGATGTAGGAACCGGATCCTTGGGTCAGGGGCTAGCTATCGCGGGGGTATGGCATATGTTGGAAAGAATTTCGACAAATCTAATTACAGGTAAGAAGGAGCGCACTTTGTTGTTGTTTTAACTTTCATGAACAAATCAGGGGGCTAATATAATTTTTGTTTTTAAATTGCAGGGTATATTGTTTAGTTGGGGATGGTGAAAGTGCAGAAGGTTCAATTTGGGAATCAGTCCATTTTGCAAGCTACTACAAGCTTGATAACTTATGTGTTATTTTTGACGTTAACCGTCTGGGTCAATCACAGGAGACATCTATGGGTCATGATGTTGAAAATTACAGAAAAAGGCTAGAAGCATTTGGAATGCAAGCCATCATTGTTGATGGGCATGATATTGAAGAATTAGTAAAAGCATTCCATACGGCAGCTAATACCAAGGGCAAACCAACTGCTATTGTTGCCAAGACTTTTAAAGGCAAAAATTTCCCAAGGTAAAATGGACTACAGCATAACATACAACTTAATGCTAAGTGAAAAAAAATAGAAATTTAAAAATCTCTTAATAATTTCTAACAAAGTAGTATCAGTTTTTTAATGCAATTTATATATTATAAGTAAACGGCGAAAAATATGCAAAGTTGCATATAGATGCAGTTTTGCATATTTTTGCATTTTTTAATGCATATTTGTCCTAAATTATTATTTTATGAGCATATTTTATGTTTTTGACGTTATCAAAAAGTTAATTGCTTTTAAAAAATAAATGCGGGAACACGTCTTTGCAAGGAAATCTATTTTATCTTTAAACACTTGATCTTGTTTTAGCTTATGTTTTTGTCCTGGCGGTAGGCTAAACATTGAGCTTTTTGTTTCATGATGTTTATACTACTTTTATAAAACCTGCTTAATAAACTGTTTCCTTATTGACTTGTAATGCGTCCTTTTATTTATATTTCTCGGAAAATGTTAGTATTGTGTAAAGCTAGTAATGTAATATTTGGTAGCAAAAATGTTTTGTAAATTAAACATTTTTCAGAGTTAGAATTTAGCGAAAAAAGTAATATTAAAAATAAAATAATAGGCGTTTTTTACACAATTACATGTTAAAGAATTAATTACTTTGTTTACATGTTTTCAGATTTAATTATAAATAAACATCTCTTTTAGAACCTAGTGCAGTCGCGACTCCAGCTTTTGGCTAAGGGGAGGCCAAACCTTTTTAAAGCTGGTCATAATTTTTGGATCCAAAAAAAGATCCTTATTTCCACAATTCTACATATTCAACTCTAATGTTGTTTTGTGTCCACCTATTTTTTTCCTTCTTATGTTTCACCTTACAGATGGGCCAACCAATTTTTCAGGGGTGGCTAGCTATTTTTAGGGGTTGCCCGGGCCACCCCTCTCTGCCCCCTGGCGTCGCCACTGACCTAGTGTACTTCTCTACGCAATTTTATTATAATAATGAATTAAGAAATATTACAAATGTGTACAATTGCATATTTTCATAACAAACAAAGCATATATGGATATGGGCATATTTTTGTTTATAAAAATAATTAAACTGGTTTAAAAAATTACTGGTTTCTAAATATTAAGAAATTTTAATGTAAACAAGCATTCATTTAAAATGGTCTTTATTATTATTTGTAATAAAGTTGTAATTTTTTTTAGATTGAAGATTTAGAAAATTGGCATGGAAAACCATTGGGTGCCGAATCAGACCGTGTGGTAGAACATATAAAAACCCTTATAAAGAATCCAGGACCCCTACAGATTCATCCACAAAAACCTCTTAAAGATGACGCACCAGTCGTCGATATTACCAATATTAAACTTAGCTCACCACCAAACTACAAACTGGGTGAAAGCATTGCGACTCGAGTAGCTTACGGTAGGTTAATCTATACAGTGTGTTCCAGAATAGGTGTTACAAGAGGACAGATGGAACAAAAACTTTGGAATCTTCAAACACCCTTTTGGGAAAACTGGTCGCATGGTCAAAAACTAATAAATACAAAATTTTCCTTCGATTGGTATTATACAGGGCGAGTTAGAACTAAGAATTTAAAAAATGACAAAGATTAAAGTACCTTAATTTTTAGAAATAGGACAAAATTGTATAGGGAAATGTTGTAGAAAAGATTCAAAGTAAAAAGATAATTTCGGCATTTTTTACATTATGCATTAACAGTTTTTAAAATACGTTAATGCAGCAAATTTTTTTCTCCCTAATAGAAGAAGTTAGCAACTGAGAATTGTTCTTATTTTTAGTTATAACTTGCCCTGTATAATACCAATTGTAATAAAATTTTGTATTTATTAGGTTTTGACCATGCGACCAGTTTTCCCAAAATGTCGTTTTAAGATTCAAAATTTTTTGTATATATTATTATTTGCCCCAAGACGCTGGAAAACAAATACCTACCTACTAGTAATTCCAATTTATAAATCCATTTTTGCAATATCGTCTATAAGATCTGGTAACCCGCAATAAAAATCTAAGCATGTGGTAAAATACAACTTAATGTAAATAAACCTTGTGAAATTTGTTTTTAAGACAAGCACTTTAAAATTGATCTATTATTTTAGGTACGGCATTGGTAAAAATTGCTCAGAGCAACCCCAGAGTCATCGCACTAGATGGTGATATGAAAAACTCTACATTCTCCGAAAATCTTAAGAAGTTTGATGCTTCAAGATACATTGAATGCTTTATTGCTGAACAAAGTTTAGTTGGCACTGCGATAGGAGCGGCTTGCAGAGATAGAACTGTACCATTTGTTTCTACATTTGCATGCTTTTTGACCAGAGCTTATGATCAGGTAGATTTTTAGTAAAAAATAATCAAAGTAAGAATTTTTATTATATTGTATATTAGTTTTGGTAGTGATTTTTTTAACCCTCGTGATGGCTATGGTCATTTCGCCAGCTCACAATTTATCGAAGACCCGTAATTTGTCCGGCACTAATCGATAACGAAAACCTTAGAAATGTTGCAAAAGCATCGCGAAAACCCAGGCATAACCGGTCTCTGTCACTTTCTTTAGATCGACGGCATAAATGATTCCAAGAAAAAGATTTATTAGAATTAGAATCTTTCCAGACCACGAAACACACGACTATTCAAATGGCAGAGTTGATTTTCTGATTTCTTCCCAAAAGCTCAACAGGATTTTGTTCCACACCGCATGTAGTCCTTAAGTTATCTATTACATGCACAGACGCTAGAAAGTTTGTACAGTTCAAACTCTACCATACTGAGTAGGCTGGAGCCTAGAGGGGCAAATTTTGAGGGGGCGGCAGATTTACTTCATAAATTGTTTATTTCGATTTAGAAAATTTAGAAAGAACAACATTGTAGGAGGAAGTGAGGACCTTTTTGCCCATCAAAATTTGTTCCCCAACCAAAAACTTAAAAAATTCGGAGCGGCAAAAATTAATAGCCTACGGGCGGCAAATATGTAAATTCGCTGTAGGAATAATATTCAAGTTCTACTAACTTCAACCTGACTGTTTTATAGAAGAACTATTACCTAATAGTACTACTGCAATCTAATATTAAGAATTTCCTTTTAAAACTCTTTATATTTGTAAAAAAAAACAAATTATCTTATAAAAACAAAATAACAATTTTCATTAAAACAAAAAAACAGAACATATTTTTGTGGCCATATTATACCCCATGTTTTGTTTTTTTAGTTAATAGGCCCTACATTTGATTTAATATAATATTAAACTCATGAGTACACTACGCTTTGGTAGCCTTAAGTTGTATTTATTGCCATTTTCAGATACCCGTTTGACGTATGTAGTTCACAGAAGAAACAACGAAGTTGCATCAATTTATATTTTTTGTTTTTGTTTTTCTTTTGTTAGTCTTTTTTTGGTTACTAATAACATTTTATAAAAACCTGATATAAACTACATTAAGGACTGTAAACCCTCTAAATATTTTAATAAACCACATAAAGATCCTATTCTTTTAGATTCGTATGGGGGCTATTTCACAAACCAACGTTAATTTTGTTGGATCACATTGCGGTGTAAGCATAGGAGAAGATGGTCCCAGCCAAATGGGTCTTGAGGACTTAGCAATGTTCCGTGCTGTAAACGGCAGCACCATATTCTATCCTTCTGACGCCGTGTCTACTGAAAGAGCTATCGAGCTTGCAGCTAACACCAAGGGAATCACCTTTACTCGAGTTAACAGACCCACTACAACTGTTATTTACCCCAACGATCAAGTATTTGCGGTAAGTAAAATACTAAGAAGCAGAAGTTTTGAAGTTTTTATTTTGTCCTCTCTTTTATCTTAAAAGTATTTAGCAAACCTCCATATCTTCAAGTTAATTATTATAAGTACTTAAGGCCAGGTAGGACGTGTTTTTAAATTTTAAAAAATAATAATAATTAATCACATCTGTTTTTTGCATAATCTGTTGCCTACAGTTTGTAAGTGAATAGGGTATCTTTAGTTAACAAATTAAAAGGATTTAGTGTTTCTAATTTTAAAAACATCCCCGCATTACTTAAATTTTATGTGCAGAAAGATGTATAAGACTGCCCACAGAAGCACAAATCGATCTGAGTGGCGCAAAGACCGTTTCATGTAGATCGGACTTAAGACCTGTAATTGGATCGGTCTGAGCTTTTGTTTCAGGATATATATTTATTATTTTTTAACACAGCCTGAATCAAGAAAACTTTTTTGCAGGTTGGGAAAGCTAACGTTCTGCTGTCATCTCCTAAAGATCAAGTAGTGTTGATAGGAGCTGGTGTAACCATTGATGAATCACTTGCTGCCGCTAAACAACTCGCCAAAGCTGGAATCCATGCCAGAGTAATAGATCCATTCACTATTAAACCTCTGGACAAAGAAACTGTTATTAAAAACATTAAAGAAGTCGGTGGAAGGGCTGTTGTTACCGAAGACCATTACTATGAAGGAGGTCTGGGAGAAGCTGTGATCGCAGCTACTGCTTTGGAGAGAGATATTATAGTCAAACATTTGGCTATAGGTGAATTGCCCAGGTCAGGACCACCAAGTGCTCTTTTAGACCTCTACGGCATTTCTGCCAAACATATTGCAACGGCTGCACAAGAAGTCTTAAAGTTATAATTTTTTATAGCATACGTTTTTGTATTTCCATACTATTGTTGTTTTTGGTATTCTTATAAAGAATAGGAGTTTTATTATTGGCATTCCAGTGTAACATTTGTTTTTCTTTTAAAATTTTTAGTGTAAACTTGTTTTTTGATTATAAAAAAATACTTGTATAAATAAAAAGTATGAGTACGCTTACTGTTGGTTTTATTTAGTACTTCTTTTTCCTTTTTGTTTAATATTAAGGTAGGTAACCTACTGAAATAAAATAAAGGATCAAAAACCTTATGAAAAAAAAAACTAAATAATATTTTATGTTTTTGCTTTCTTATTTTTAATAAGACCCGAATGATTTGAGTGTATATACAGTGAGTCTATAAACATATACTGAATATTTTAGAAAAAAGCGTCTATCCCAGTTCAAAATTTTGATTTTTGCACTGTTCATCTAGGTATTTTTAATGAAAGCTACAAATATGTTTTCTTTTTTCAAAAGGTCTTTAAAGTAAGACCGGTTTCGCCTGCCTTACAGGAACTCGTCAGTGAGTCTGTAACGAGTCATGGTGAATAGCACAGAAAACAAGCGTCTAGTCATTGGACAAGTTTCATCAAAGGACAAATTTGATTTTTAGTATTTATGGACCTGTCAAAAAAATCTGCCATTTGTCTCAAGTTTATGTTGAAAATATGGTTTCGTTTATTTTTCTGATTCACAACAATGCCATTACGTCAAACATTGAGTAAGGTTTTAGAGACATCTGCTATTATATTATACAGGGTATCCGGGAATATGTGGGCAAACTCTCGGATCCACATAGAATACATGTAAATAAGGTAATATTCCAAAACCTGCAGCAACTCCGATTTTGACGAAATTTGGTATACAGGGGTTTTCTGGGTTGCAAATCACGAATCTAAAAGAACTTTTGGCGAAAACGTTTAGTTCTCAAGATATTTATCATCAAAGTTAAAATTTAAACTTTAAATCTTATTTTTACTACATTCCCACTTCTTTTTGCACACAATTCTTGATTTAAAGCTAAAGTGGCACACAATATTTAATTTTTATTTTTTAAAACCCCGCCTTTTTACGTCTTTTACATTATTTTTGTATGTCTAGCGGTAAAATATTAAATCCTGTCGTTAATGCCCTAATGACGTTGCATTCAGTAAATACGAGAATCAGTTGTAGCGGGGTGGCTATGTATGTTATAAAGCACAAGGAAAAAATTCCCTATGATGTTTTCTTTTGACTGTCTTTAAAGGGAGTAAAATACTTTGTATAATACACCCACACAGTAGGGAATTTTTGCCTTGTGCTTTATAACACAGATATATATATAAATACTCCATCTACCAATTTTTCCATTAAAAATTAAGTTTTTATTCCAAACGATTTTGAAAATTTTAATTTAATGGTAAGTATGCATCTATTTATTTCTATTACCACTCATTTTTATCCCTTAAGGTAATTTACACACATTTACTTATACGTAATAAAAAAGCGTTTAATTTAATCAAACGTCTCTATCAACTTTATCGTAGCCTGTCATAAAAAAATGGATGCCTGCTTACCTGCAAACGGAAATTGCCCCGAACGCTTAAGGTAAAATCGTTATTTGTAACGGCGAAATGGCAAATGATGATGGTGTCTCGGTTCAAAACGTCGCATAAATGTAGAGTTTAATATATCGTTGGTTTTAGAATCAGATTACAAGTTTATTAAGTTTAAAACCAAATATTTCGCCCATTTGAAAAACAAAGTTGATGGCTCAAAGACAAAACGTCGGATTTTAAATTTAGTGACATCATTTTATAGAACAGAAAAAGTGGCAATGTTAATGTGTTGTTAGTTTTAAAATATCTCTTTAAATAAACCGAGAAAACAATAAAAACTGTTTCGCAAAATTTTGGTTTTTGCCAGATAACTCTGGAATGGCTGCAAATTTTTAATTTTTTTAAAGGGGATATTGTTAAGCATAAAAATGCGCAACTTTGCCCCAATTTAACCAACCCTTATCTCTTACTGTTTCCAAGATCCTAATGGTGTTCGTCGAATTTGTAACAGCCTGTATATGTAACCATTTTTTAATCATACACCAAAACTCTAAAAAAGTTTTTTTAGAAAGTTGAACGCCTGACAAAAAGAGTTTCTTTATACTTTTTTGGCAAATCTACCTATTAAAAAGATATTTGAGGGCAGAAATTGAAGAATTAAAAAAATATATAACTGTTTTGTTTTGAAATTTGTAACTTAGGTAAAAGATATAAGAGACCTTTTTAAAGAGTGTTTTACTTTCGATAGAAATGCTAAAAACTCAATTGTCAATAAAACAGCCCCACACAAGAAAAAGTTTATACAGAAGAGTCAGACATACCGGATTAGCTAAATAACATAACACATAGGCGATGTGAGGTAAAAAGACAGTCTGACGTAAATACCAGCGTGAAAACATTTTGGATTGGATGACTCACGTACATCTTTTGTTGTTGCTTTACTGGCCGATATACCTATTGCTTATACAGTATGTATTTCTATGTATTTTTCGACGCTGACGCCCCACTGGTCGAAAATCGCCTCTATAAGCGCTGAAATACGGTTTCCGTGATAAGACGGGGTAGAGGGTGTATTCAGAAGCAAATGCCGAATTTGTGCTTGACAGGTCTACGGCTAACTGAAATTTCCTGTTTGGGACAGGAAAAATAACCATTTAGGGACTGGAAAATCGTGTTTCAGACGTTGCAATAACAACAGTGATATTTTCATGTACATTTAAATTCTAGACCTTACACTACGTGCAAAACGCTTTTGGCCTGTTGAAATTCCCAGTTGGGGACCAGGAAAACAACCCCTAGTGGCCGAAAAATCGTGTTTCAGACGTAGCAATCAACGGTGGATGTCAATGTCAATGTAAAATTAAGTTTCTTTTTAATTACTTCCATTGTAACTTTATATTTTGAAAATATTACACATGAAAGTAATTACATAAGCGCATAAACCGAAAAACAAAATATTAATAATTTCATTAACTTTAATATCAAAAAGTTGAAAGTGATTAAATGCGCATCCCCGCTCTGGTCGATATTACGGAGCTTTTGGAGTAAGCTCTTTTTACTCCTTAACTTATTAGAAAGCCAGTGTTGCCAACTTAGGGGTTTTCCCCTAAATTTAGGGGGAAAATAAGTGGGATCAAGGTTAGTTTTAATTTATAAGGTTACGACACATCCTCAACTTTTAGGCGGTTCGAGGTCGGGGACGCAAGGAAGAGCACTCCACGGAGAAAAGTTGGCAAGACTGGGTAAAATCAAAGCTGATTATCAATCCAGTGGCGTCTAGAATTTGCGCATTTCATTTTGCATTGTTTTGGAAGTGATATTTGTTTAAAGATGTAATTCCAAATGTTTTTTATTTAAAGTAAACGAATTTACACCTTAATAATAATTAAAAACTGTTGTGTAAACGGTTTTTCTACTAATACAATAAACTGTATATCTCCGGCACTGAACAAGATGGCCGAATAATGGGAGATGTGACGTCATAACACGTCAAAGCAATATGGCCGAATGTCGTGACCCTATATAGACCGACTTTGAGTGGGATGTGATTTTTTAGCGTTAAAATTTGTTGAGGAGGTTTAGGGTTTTGTGTTTTAGGGGTTTTTACCGTAATTTTAGGGTTTTTTACTTAAGAACTTTTGTTTATTTGCTCTTCAAAAATTATTTGCTCAAAAAAAAAAACAAACGCCTTCTTTTCTTTAGGGGGTGTCGCCTTACCTTTGGGGGTACTTATAGAGTTATAAGTTTTTTGGTACAAACAGAATGAACTTGTTTAAACAGTTAATCCTTATTTTAGGACAATGGTAAAACCAAATTTTTTTTGAGAAAAACCGTACTAAGTCTGATTACGCAAGATAAATTGCCAACTAACGTGCGTACGAAAATAAAACAAGTTTTTTGGTAGATTTTTGCAATCACCTTGCAAATTTGGGTCAATTCAGATTAGTTTTTGATACGTATTTGTTAGTATAGACGTATGTAAATTACTAATTAAGTGTAAAAATGGAAGCCATACGTAGTGGTCTAATGAATGTCTACATTCTTAATCGATGGCGTCAGAAAATCTGAGTTTTATTGTGTGCCTATGTAGGCACTTACGTAAAAAAATCTAACAATACATAATTTATAGACACAATGTATGTGATAATGTGTATACCAGGTGACACAAGATGTTGTTACAACCCATTTTTTACAGTATTATTATAGCAAAAATAACATTTTTTGTTATAAGCGTACAGAGTGTTTCTTTTTTGGCGGCAGACAATACTTTTAAAGAAATTTAAGTACCGCCGTTATTTCTGCATTGAATATATTTTTTTGGCTAAGTAGGCTGTGAAACTAGCCCAAGCAGCAAGCTGACGTCTTATTGACGTCTCTTTTAGTCACTTTGGGTAGTAAAGACGTTATAAGATGACGATAAAATGACGTTTAAATGACCTCCCTAAGTCACAGACAAAAGACGTCCCGTTAATGACGTCTTTACGATGACAAAAAATTGACGCATATACTTTTTTTTCAAAAGCTAAAATAATACGATATTTTATTTAGTGAAATTATATTTCTAATTATTAGAAACTAAATTAAAATGGGAAAAACTCCTTGTTTTTCCTTGCACTGCAAGGTCGCATCGCTCGGGACACTGTCCAACCTGGAGATGCAGATTTTTACACTAGCCGAAGTTATTTCTAGCAGAGCTTATTGAGATCACCAACCTCAGACCGTTCTCGAACAATTTTGGTTCTCATTAGTACGGTGTAGGCGATAACAAAAAGTTCCAAAAATGCCTATAAGAAGCGAATATGTCGAATAAACGTAGTAGTTTATTGTCCATTACGCCATCTATCGGTAGTGTAAGTTTCTCCTATTTTAATTTTGGGAGGAGGCTAATGGCAATGTATCAAAAATGACACTAAAAAGTTGTTGATAATTGAGCTTCAGAATATTACCGATAGAGGCGCACGCTGTCGAAGCGCTACTAAAAATACATGTTTTCTTATGAGCGTTTCCTGGTTTTTATTTATTTTAAGTTGATTATAGCCGATATAGAATTTAAATAATTATATACATAGATAATATACAGTATACTTAAAATTCATTATTGCTTTGTGCCGCAAAAAATCGCAATTGGCGGTCATCAATGATATATTATTTCTCCAATAGTGCCGCTAGTACAAGTTGATCCACTAACTAAAATTATTTCATTTTATTATTAAATCTGATTTATATAACGATTTAGCTTTAATACTTGCCCTAATAAACCAATTGAAAATTTTAGTTTTTGTCAAAAATAAGAAATCTTGTTAATTAACTTTTGCCCGTATATCTTTTAAAAAAATTCTATCAACCCTAAACCACTTTATATTGTAAGGCAATTAAATATATATTTTTATTACTGAAAAATGTTGTTTGACATGTCTAATAAGTTGTTTATTTTTTATTATTAAATCTGATTTATTAAACAATTTAGCTTTAATACTTAATAAACAAATTGGAAATTTTAGTTTTTGTCAAAAATAAGAAATTTTGTTAATTAACTTTTGCCCGTATATCTTAAAAATGTATTGTTTTGATCAACCCTAAACCACTTTATATTGTAAGGCAATTAAATATATTTTTATTAATGAAAAAATGT
>JACEGR010002105.1:0-140343 GCA_014170235.1 Listronotus bonariensis | reverse complement strand
TAAATCTTAATATTTTAGCGCAAGAAATCTATGATTTTTCTGTGTACCAATAATTTGCGGACACCCTGTATACAAAAAACATTTTTACGTGGGATAAAATGTTTAATCTAGAATATGTTGCAATATTTACTAAGTATACAGTTTTTGTTTAGAAAATATGGTGGAATAGAAATTCTGATTACGGAAGCTATAATATACAGAGGCATAAAAAGTTATGGCATATTGAACATAATCACAGGACTGCAGGTGGTTTTTTTATATTTAACAACAAAAACATAGGTAAATTTTAATTCATCATCCTATAAATACTCCCAATACTTAGTATTAATAAAATAAATATTTTAAAATAACTAAAATTAAATGAAAATTTTGACATCTTTTATCTTGCAAACGGTCAACTTAGGTTAAATCGTTATATTTTATTCCTAGGAATGGTAAAATTTTGTACAGACCTTTTAGAGACATCCTGTATAGTCTTAGTTAAAGTAGTTATGTTTTTATAATATAGGCTAAAACAAAGGTTTTATTGAATATGGAAGAGTAATCAATTGTTTATTGGCTAAACATCGCCCTAATATGGTTGGCTGTTATGAGGTTAATTTTAAATAATTATCTGTATGCATTTTCAACTAATTGTACTGATGGTAACCTTGTCACCCATTAAAACTAAACGAAATCGGGTAATGATCACTGTCAAAAATGTTAGTTTATTTAACTCCCAGGTTAAGTTTTATTTATAATGTATACTATAGTGATTCGCTTTAAAACATAATTGATAATGATAATATATTTGGTAATTACCATTACTTCTCTGAACTTAGCGATCTTTAAACAAAAACAAAACAGCAGTTTAAAATTAATAATAATTACCTGCTAATATTTTGAAATTGGGATTTGGGTTACCATTGTTCTTTAAAATATTGGCTGTTAGTACTAGGTCCAAGGTTGTAAATATTTTATAACTGTATGTGATGTTATGAAGCTCATTTATTATATCATTATATTCAAAAGTCGTTGTAGTGTAGCTCGCCATATTAATGAGATTCTCTGTCAGGTCTGATTTTGTATAAAATGTACAGCTTTCTGTGATTTCGGACCAATACGCTCCATCAATAAAATTTCCCAAACAACTTCTTTCTATTAAAGTGACATTGGTGGTCACACAATATCCATCTTTCGGATGAGTTCTTGAATTAACTTCTGTTAACGGCCAATTTATAGTCTGTTCATTTGGCTGGGTTATTGTATCGGGACAGTAATGGACACTTCGAAAATCTATGAATTCAAACATAGTCTGAGCCTGTATGGCATCCTTTAATGCATAAAATTCTTGTTTTGAATTAACTGCATCAGCAGATGTTAAATGAAACGTTATTGTAAGATCTTGAGTTTTTTCGTTTATTTCATTTATTTTAAATATTCTGGGATAAAATGACATGGTATTTTGTATTTCATTTTTAAAAAGATTTTGAAGAGTACTCAAATTTTCCGTCGTTAAAGGATACGAAGAAAGCTTTTCTTTATAGTTTTTTAGTTTTAGAATAGCTACGTATTCTGTAAAATTTTGTATGATTTCACGTGTGGACACAACAGTTGTTAGGTCTGGGTATAAAAATGCTTCACACCAGTAATGACCCGGGCCAGATAGAGCTATATTTAAAGGAGGAAATGTGTATGTAAAACTTTTTTCGTCATTGGTTAAACCTGTCGAAAAATTATTTATTCTATAGATAAGACTGTGAGCATCTGCGTCAGTAAAGCAAAAAACCATAGGGTCACCTTTATCGTTAGAAAAAAACTTTTATAATTTTTTAATACCAACTCATATAATCCATCCTCACTATTATATTTTATTTCTAACATTCCATTGGCGATAGGTGCCTCAATCTGGTATATAAGGCAACTTTCTTCATTTTCAATAGTTTGAAGTGTCCATCCATCAGATGTAATGGCACCATACTGTTTGCTAAAATCAATATCCACATTCGCTGCCCAATTTGCGTAATTTATTGTTTCCTGTAAATAGGTCCAAATAAATGGAATAGATTCCGAACTATTGGGAATATTATCCAACCCAATTCGGCAGGATTTAGTTAAGTGGGTATAAATAAGGTTTTGATACGGATATACAAATTCAGCCAATGTTTTGGGTCCAACTTTATCCTCAGCTAAAAAAGCAAATTTATTATAGTAGCTATACTGACTATTTCAAAACTAATGCAACATATTTAAGAAGGTTGTTTTGTTTAATTAATAATATAATACATATATAATAATTAGATAAAGGATGATTGCGCGCAAATTAATCTAGTAATCCTAGGTGATGTTAGAAAAATACAATCGCAAAGTTTTAGTGACTAATATGAAAGATAAGAATAAAACAACTTGGAAAATTGACATTTCCGTGTCTAACTAATTTTTTTTGACAACCCTTTTAAGACAAGCACTTTTCGAAAAAGGATTTTTATGACGAATCTACCGATACCAATTTATTTACTTTCAAATTAAAAATAACGTCATAAATGAAGGATCAGAGCCACCTAGATGCAATATTACAAATGACTCTCAAAAATCAAGTAAGCGTAAAAACTTTTAAAATGTTAAATTACTATTTAGAATTGTCTTAAGAATCCAAAAAGTTAAAATATACAGGATGTTCTATTTAAAAATTTAAAATTGGAGTCATTTTCGGTTAAACCGGAAGTAACCAAAAAGTGAAAAATATGCGAAAACTCTACTCTTTACATACCACATGTCCAATAATCTAAGACCAATGGCTTGTCTAATAGATTTGTTGTCACCCGGTATAGAATATTTTCCTAAAGTCCCTTTTTAAGGACGCCACTGGAAATCGGTTTTTCTAAAATAACTTTTATATCACTTGGTGTAATAAAATATTTTTTAATATGATAAATACCAGTTACGACTCCTTAAAACTGTATCCTTCTAAAACATTTGCCGTCATTAGTTCTAACTAACCCTTACACAATAGTACTTATTATTTTTGCACCCTGTATAATAAAGGAATGGAAAAATAGCTTAAAACCTTAGCTAAAGACAGGTACTCCTGTCCGATATTGATAACGTAAAGAAGCGTTTTTGAAAAAACCAACATTTTAAATACATAGGGTTGTATTTAATAATTTTGTTTGTCGGTTCGACATAGGCTCCCTCTTATTTTAGCCATTCTCTAACTTTAATTATCGAAGATTGTGGGAACCTCCACAATGCTGCAGCATTATTTTTTAGTTTTGCAGAAACAAGAAAAATATATTTTTATAGGTTTTTTTAGTATCATTTGCAAAAGAATAACCTAATGTTTTTAGATGTTAGATGTAAACACAAACTTGTTTTGTCGAAAACGCTTTATTGTATTGACCTTTAACAGAAGTACCTTTTTTTAGCCAAGGATTTAGGCTCCCAAAAATTCTTATTTTATTTCAATATTACACAGGGTGTAAAAATAATTAACACTATTGTGTAAGGGTTGGTCCGCCCCTGGCGAACTCATAAAGGCAACAAGGATACCATACTAAATAATCTTTACTTGCATTTATCATATTAAAAAATAGATAATATACTAAGTACTATAAGAGTTATTCAAGAAAAACCGATTTCCAGCGGCGCCTTTAAGGGCACATATCGCCGTAAAGAAGGGCTGTAGGAAAAAATGTATAGGCACGTGTCACACACACTTTGTTCTATATGAATCCGAGAGAGTGCCCACCAATTCTTGGACACCCTTTATATTTTTTTCCATTGCTTTTTATTTTAGGGTTATAATATAATAAAGTTTTTATTTTAATGGAACACTTTGTATAATTTATCACCAATAGAAAGGTACGCTCAAAAGCTGAGTTCGAAAATAAAATAGCTTGAAAAACAACACCCTGTACTGTACGTACTACAGACAACTTTGTACTGTATTACTATTAGAAAGACATAGTCTAGTCGATGAAGTAAGTTTTCTAAAAAAAATAGTTTTTATAATGGTAAAAATATTGTTGTTGGTATTTTGGATTCAGAAAAAATTCTGAGAAAGGATATTTTTAAATGATCCCGAACTTAAAAATTTCAGTTGTTATAAACAAAAACGAAGAGAAAAAATGGGTGTGGCTATAACCTAAAAAAAAGGTAGGTTAAATTTCATAAAAAAGAAAAACATTTCAGTAGGACAACTCCCGACTCCCGGAGTTGTAGCTCCATTATTTATAATTTTTTTCAAGATGGTGGAATTTTTGACTTATTAAAGAAAACATTTTTGGAAAAAAGTGGTATTACTTAGCATCTTAAGGTGGCCCACCAATTCTAAAAACTAATTACATATAAGTAAAAACTGACTTCAAAAAATTGTCTTTTAACATTTAGGAACATTTGACAATGAACAAATATAACTATTTTAAACGCAAGATTTAGTCTCGTGGTTAAAAGAAGCTTGTAATTTTTGCTTTTTATAATTAAAATAATAGGTATAATTTTTTTCCTTACAACTTCTAATTGGCATGAAAGAAGACACTCTGAAGTTTTTAGAACACTTTCAACATTTTTTTGCAGTCAAAATCTTTTAGGTATAATTAATTTTTAAAATTATTGGGCTACCTTAAGATGCTAAGTAATACAAATTTTTGTTCAGAAAGTCTCTTGCTTAATAAGTGACAAATTCCACCGCTAGGCTAAGAAAAAAATATATTCACTTCACCCTACTGTAGAATATTTATTTATGAATTTCGTTATTTAAATGTTTTTATGGAATGAAACTATTTGACGGATTAATTTTAGATTCATAGAATATACATGACAGGTGCGTTAAAAATATACCAAGAAAATTGATTTTTGCAAAATCGCCTGTGAATATAAATTCTTAAATAAATTTATTTAATCTTTTTTCAAGACATTTTAAATAACGATCGGCATAAAAAAAAAGTATGGGGTCAATTTATTTTTACTTCAAAAAGTATTATCTTGATTGCATTCTACACTGAGAAAACGCGTAGCAAAAAAATTTTGCTAACATTTTTTTGGCTGGAATAATCAAATTTCTATTTATGACTGCAAGTTGGCTTTACTATACAAGCAAAAATACTTTACTAAAAATTCTTAACAGAAGTTATAAAGGATTGTGCTACTGTAATAAAATAAATTTTACAATAACAGACACTGTCTTTTTGCAAAATACTTTTATCAACTGTAAATTAAAATCTTTCCAGTTTGGCAAAGCTCTTTTCCAGAGTAGCAAAGCTTTTTGCCACCATTGATATAAAAATGTATTAAATAATTTATTGCAGCTTTTACTAAATATTTTTGCTACCAAAGCTAATTTTTTTGTAGATTGCCCCTTTAGAAGGGGTTCGGATCTCTCTCGGCATATTTCGTCAGTACTCGACCTCCTAAAGACGACGTCGTTCCACCAATTTATATAGTTACGGAACAGTTTAATCGCGGACTTTCCATGAGAAACTGGGATCCATTGAATTTAAGGGTCCATGTAGGTGCATCCCCGAAAATTTGACTGTGTATGCGCGGGCCGTTACATATTTCGTGTATTCGTGGTGTCGTTAAATCCCGGATGTTTCCGTAATTTGAGATTAAAACTTTGACGTTCAAGTGCTTGAAGTTTTGGAGGGTAGAATTTTTACTCCTATTATAGGTTATAACGTTGTATACAACGGTTATAATATAGGTATTACCTTATACAACGTTATTACGTATTTGTTTTAAAATGAATTAAAAAATATATATAAAGATTTAATAGGAGAATGGGGTCTAGAGGTTTTCCTGGAAGAAACAATATAGTGTATAAAGAATAACGAACATGTATGTATTACTTTTACTAAGGACAAGTTAGACACATAGTCGTTTTTAGGTATTTAAGAATACGATTTTGTAGAGTTTGTTACATAATTTAATGGTATTTTGTCATAAAAAAACACTGTAATGATTTAAAAGAAATAAATTCGATAATACTTAAAGTTTTTTTTTATTTACTATTTCCTTTTAATTAATTTTTACCATGTTTCAAATAACAATCTTTTAACCTTTTACAGTTGTTTCAGGACAATACACGAAGAAGAAAATCTGTAATGTACTTTAAAACTCATTGAATAATTTTTCGAGTTATTAAAAACAGTTAAATAAAATTCTTTATTGGCTAAATTCTTGATAATTTATGATGTTTTGTGCAACTTATGCATTTTTACAGTTTATTTAGGATATTTTAAACAATAATTCCAATGAATAAATAAGTATATCTATAATGTAATTATACATATATATATTCACGTATGCGGGGTGTTTTTAACACAGTGTTTAATTT
The DNA here is from genome assembly GCA_014170235.1 of Listronotus bonariensis. Classification (NCBI taxonomy): domain Eukaryota; kingdom Metazoa; phylum Arthropoda; class Insecta; order Coleoptera; family Curculionidae; genus Listronotus; species Listronotus bonariensis. The sequence goes on along the minus strand of JACEGR010002105.1, from coordinate 134,030 downwards.
ATCTAAAATAAACTTTAAAATAAAGCGAAAGTCGTGTATATTTTTCAGCAAAATATTTGGCACCCGCAGCAAAAAAATACTCCCGCAGCAACATATCTTACTACAGCAATAAAGTTTATTTGCTACTTTAACTAAAACGTTGTTTGTTACAGTAAAAATCTCTATTTGACCTAGCAAAGTTATTTGCTCTGGCAATAAAAGGCTATTCTATGCCAGCAACATTTATTTATTACTACTAAAAGGCATATTATTACTGCTAAAAAAATGCTTCTCAGGGTAGCAAAGATTTTTGCTGTTACTAAACATTTACTTTGCTAAAATACCAAAGTATACTTAGCTAATATAGCCAGGTGGCTTTTTAGTTCTCGCAAATTAGTTTTTGTAAAGTAATTTAGCTACCTTAACAAAGTCAATTTCAACAAAGTGTTTTTTTTCTGAAATAGCAAAGTTCTTTTCTGTCCCCTATTTAATTAGGATTTTTGGCTACCATACCTATTTTTTTGCTACTACGATCAAAACATTTTCTCAGTGTACCAACCTTCACAAAAACAATAGGCATCCGTACCATATCCACTTTGTGTACAATTGTTTTTAGAATGTGACTGCGAACAAAAAGTTTTTCTTCTGTTGGGCAAAGCGTAATACGCACAAACTGCAGAATATTTTTCGTCACAATTGACTGCTTCTATGTGCGTACTGTTGTGATAAATATGACATTTTTATCCAGAAAGGTACTAGAGTAAAAGTACGTACGACAACTTTGTGTACAAACCTCATATGGAATTTTATAATTTTCAGTTAATTCAGTAAAACGCATAAGATCTAAAATAATTAAAAAGAAGGTTTAGACATAAACGTATATTCTTGAAAATTTTTCAGTTAAAGGAAAAGAAAATAACACATTGTTAAAAATGGCACCACCAGAGTCTGTATACAAGGTGTAAAAGAATATTATCAAGAAAATTTCAAGGCAGATTTTACATAAAAAATATAAAAAAGGGTTTATATAAACAAGGATCCGCAAAATTTTGGTTTTGAAGATAAAATTTGTTAAACCTTTTAAAAAACTGAAAAATTTTGAAAACACAAATTTTAGTTAAATTTCTTAGACTGAATATAAACCTTATTCTAATAAGTATTAATTGTTGTTGTTACATAATTACCAATAATAATAAATCAAAATTTTTTAAAAGATAGACAAATGCTTCTTTAATGGCCAAAACTATGCATTTAAGTGAATTTTATTTTTTCAACTTTTAAACTAAACAAGATACAAAACAAAATTTAATGGACATAAAAGCTGTGTTTTTCTTAGCCTAATCTAAAAAAACATAACAATTTTTACGCACATTTACACAGTCAGTGGCGTTTTGTTTTTTTTTGTTCCTTCAGCTGCCGGTCGAGACTCCACTGGACTTATTAAATGTTAGCAGGGCCGTGCCTACCGGGTGGTGCAAGTGGTGCACTAGGGGCGCAATGCTGCGGGGGCGGAAATTTTGAAAAAAGGGCAGAAAATGCTTGATTTGAAGGGGCGATAATTTAGTGAAATTTTAGAAAACAATGCGATTTAAAAGTGGGGATCTTTTTTTTTTGGCCTTTAAAAATATATGATAAAAAGGAAGAAAAGCAATGTTGAATTAAGGAAACAATATTTTTATAAGTAGGGCCCTTTTTTTTGCTCTTAATATATTTTTTTTTTTTAACAATTGAAATTGCTTAACTTACCAAAAGACATTCTCTTCTAAGGGCGGCTAAAATTTTTTTGCACCAGGGCGCAAGTCACCTCAGGAACTCCCCTGAATGTTAGTAATAAATCACTCCTCTTAATGTCCTTAACCTCATTGTTTAATTAAAACAAAATTGAATAACGAATATTTAGGCTATTAAAAAACAATTTATTTTTAAAAAGTTAATCACCTTGTATATTCAGAAGGAGAAATTTGCGAAACTATGTTTATGTAAACGTTTTTTCATATTTTTTTATAGTAAAATCTTCCCCTGAAATTTTCTTAACTACATTCTTTTCATTTTTTGACGTCACCAGGAATATTTTTTTGCCATGTTAGTTAATGAGAAAAGAGTGAATGAACATCAATGCCGGAAAATTATAATGTAGAGTATTAGTAGAACATTCGTTTACACAACAGTTTTTAATTATTAATAGGTTGTATTACACATTCTTCTTGTTTTAGTAACAATAAATTTAATTTAATGGTTTCGCTTTTATTTTTCATCAGAAATGTTGTATAAAATCGTTGTTATTTCCTGAACCACAAAATTTCATAGTGAGTTTTACCTTTAAACCGACGATATGAACCACATAATAAAAAACTGTTTGATTTTTTTGTTTTATTGTGATACAACAAATTATATGTACAAAACAAGATAAAAGCAGAAACTCTTAAACAATAAATACTAATTAAAGTATTAAAATACTGCTATTATGCTATGCTTACTATTAACTTAAATAAATATCATTACTGGTTTTTAAAAGTAATTGTTTTAGTTAATATGCTCCTAACTCTGTTCTCTAATATTTTGATCTAACTCTCTTTTCTTGTTTCATGATATAATTCTAATATTAAAGTATTTTCTTAAGGATAATTTAATAATTTCTAGAAAAATGAGTTGATAAAGGCTCAAAATCATAAACATGATTTCCAAAATTGTCTAAAATATTAGGAAGGCAAATTTTTGATTGTGGCTTTTGAAGTATGTCAATAATATTTTCTATTTTTAGCATTGAAAATATCTATTTTATTAGGACTACTCGAAAGCTTCTTTCTGCTAGTATACAAATATTTACTAAAAATTTGGATGCATTAAATATTTTTGCACTTTCAAAGGTTTTTCTTTTGAAGCAATGATGAAGATGCATCACTTTTTAATGCATTATGCATTTAAACACTGCTCAGAGGCAATATATTTCATTAAAGAGCGACCTACAAATCCTGCTATATATTTTAGAGTTCGTTGATCTTAACACTGGGATATGGGATTCACACCGAATTTATACTAGATGCTAGTGGCCCTAAGAGGAACACTTTGGTAAAAAAATTGCGAAAGGAAAGTTAACTTTGGACTACCCCCTCTCTCCCACAGAAAAAATACAAGTTTTAAAAACAAATCCTCTGTTTGTATTATTTTTTACTAAAATATCTACATACCCTTTTTTCCGGTGGTTAAAGGCATCTCAAAGTTTGGCACAAAAAATGTGAAGTGAAAAAAATTTCAACTGGCTATAGTTTTATAAAAATATAGATATTTTTTAAAATTTAAAATTTGTCAATAAAATTTGGGGGATTCCTTTTTATACGTGAATTTTTTCTGGGAGTAACCCAAAAATCAATTTTTCTTTTTGCCAATTTCAAAACTAAAATTTTCTTCACCAAAGTGTTTTTCTTACGGCCACTAGCATCTGGTATACATTTGCTGTGGGGCCCATGTCCTAGTTGATAGTAGGGTTGCCAAATGTCCGGTTTTTCTCATGTCAGTTCGGTCGGAAAAATCTTAGCAAATCGGACAACAGAGTGTTCGGTTTTCTGTGCGACTTGGATAAAAATACCATAATTTAAGAAAACATGTTATTTTGTTTATAGTGCAACACCACAGACACAGAGACTATAAACAAAGCTACCAAGTGTGAATAATCAGCGCCAATAAAAACACCTTTGTTAACAATAATTACAGTATACAAATCAAGATTTCACAAATAAGTTCAATAATAAATTGAAATTGAAAAATATTTGGACGGACAAACAAAATCGCCTGCCTTTACAATACATTATGTTACAGAATGTTATTAAGAAAATTTAAAGACAGATTCTGCATCAAAAAATGGCTTATATAAGTCCGGCAATGCATTTTTCCCAGATACAGGGTGCTGCTTTTGTTAATATCTGATTGAATAAAAATTTGGGCACTTTTTTATTTGTAGATTTTAAAAGCTTATTTAGATTATTTATAGATATTTAGAAGTTAATTAAAGTTTCCTATTTTAGTATGTTAAACGGTTCCTCAACGAATATTTCTGACAAAAAATTAAATTTAGGATAATTAATTACTTTAAATATGTATGGTATTTTATTCAGTTTCTGTGGTCAACTTTAAATAAATATTACTACTAGTGTCCAGTCCAGGGATATTTGCAGTTAAGTAAATTTTAATTAGTTTACAAGCTGTATTTTACTTGCTAAGTTTAAATGTAATAACAAATTTGTTAAAAGCCAGTGGTCTTCATTTTTTTGTCAGATATCTTCGTTTAGGTACCCCTGAAAATGCCACTCTTAGGCAGAACAGTCATCCTCTCTATACATATATAAATGGTTATATGCTAGCGTTACATATATATATACATGGTTATATATATATGCTATAAGTATAGCATATAGGCTATATATATATATTAAAAAAAAACATGTTTTCTTAAATTATGGTATTTTTATCCAAGTCGCACAGAAAACCGAACACTCTGTTGTCCGATTTGCTAAGATTTTTCCGACCGAACTGACATGAGAAAAACCGGACATTTGGCAACCCTACTATCAACTAGGACATGGGCCCCACAGCAAATGTATACCAGATGCTAGTGGCCGTAAGAAAAACACTTTGGTGAAGAAAATTTTAGTTTTGAAATTGGCAAAAAGAAAAATTGATTTTTTTGGGTTACTCCCAGAAAAAATTCACGTATAAAAAGGAATCCCCCAAATTTTATTGACAAATTTTAAATTTTAAAAAATATCTATATTTTTATAAAACTATAGCCAGTTGAAATTTTTTTCACTTCACATTTTTTTGTGCCAAACTTTGAGATGCCTTTAACCACCGGAAAAAGGTATGTAGATATTTTAGTAAAAAAATAATACAAACAGAGGATTTGTTTTTAAAACTTGTATTTTTTTCTGTGGGAGAGAGGGGGGTAGTCCAAAAAGTTAACTTTTCTTTCGCAATTTTTTTACCAAAGTGTTCCTCTTAGGGCCACTAGCATCTAGTATAAATTCGGTGTGAATCCCATATCCCAGTGTTAAGATCAACGAACTCTAAAATATATAGCAGGATTTGTAGGTCGCTCTTTAATGAAATGTATTGCCTGTGAGCAGTGTTTAAATGCATAATGCATTAAAAGTGATGCATCTTCATCATTGCTTCAAAAAGAAAAACCTTTGAAAGTGCAAAAATGTTTAATGCATCCAAATTTTTAGTAAATATTTGTATACTAGCAGAAAGAAGCTTTCGAGTAGTCCTAAATAAAATAGATATTTTCAATGCTAAAATAGAAAATATTATTGACATACTTCAAAAAGCCACAATTAAAAATTTGCCTTCTAATATTTTAGACAATTTTGGAAATCATGTTTATGATTTTGAACCTTTATCAACTCATTTTTCTGAAATTATTAAATTATCCTTAAGAAAATACTTTAATATTAGAATATATCATGAAACAAGAAAAAGGTTAGATCAAAATATTGGAAACAGAGTTAGGAGCATATTAACTAAAACAATTACTTTTAAAAACCAGTAATGATATTTATTTAAGTTAATATGTAAGCATAGCATAATAGCAGTATTTTAATACTTTAATTATATTTATTGTTTAAGAGTTTGCTTTTTATTTTGTTCTGTACATATAATTTGTTGTATCACAATAAAACAAAATAAAACAGTTTTTTATTATGTGGTTCATATCGTCGGTTTAAAGGTAAAACTCGCTAAGTGAAATTTTGTGGTTTATGAAATAACAACAATTTTATACAACATTTTTGATGAAAGCGAAACCATTAAATTAAATTTGTTGTTATAAAACAAGAAGAATGTGTAATGCACTAATGTACAAACTTAAATTTTCTCGATTTGGGCAGAATAATTTTTTTTTGGAAATAAACAAAATTGCATATTTAGGAGTAATTTTTAATTCTAAATATTTCTTCTTTATAACAATTTGCGATATTAGCAAAAATACAGGTACTTTACCTACTTACTCTTAATCAAAAATTACATTTTTGACCAAACCCTGTAGATGACTTATGCAATTTGATGTTTTATGGGTGCTTTTAGGTTTTGGACTAAGCAGAACTTTTTATAGGGAATAATATTTTTCGTTAAATCAATAATAAAAAATTTTCCCATATGAATCCACTTTTACTTTTACCTTTAAACCGACGATTTGCACAAAATATACTAAACTTGCAAATGTAACTATACAGAATTATTCTGTTAAGTTTAGATGTTTTAAAATTCGAATACTCGGGTTAGGTAAGTATTTAGAAAAAACATAATATGAAATATGACTAATTGATTAAACTTCCTCCTTAATCTATTTAGTTCTTGTTTGAGAATGACAACTGAACTGAAAATGTATCGCATTGGTTCAAAAAGTTCCTGACTTGGCTACAACAGCAATTGACCAATGGGAAAACTTTTTCTTTAATTGTTTCAAAAGTTATTCATTTTAAATGAGACAGTCAACCATTAATAGTAAAAAGATTTGACAATCTAAAAAGTCTATACCTACATACATTGTGTCTACATAAGTTCTCATATGGAAAATATATTTTTTCCTGCAAATAAACAAAATTGCAGATTTAAAAATTATTTTTTATTCTTAACATCTTTTCTTTAAAAGATTTTTGATATGAGCAAAAATACAGGTATTTAATACTTTTCAGCAAAAATGATTTTTGCCAAACCTAGTAGATAACCGATAATATTTTTTTCATAAAATTAATAATAAAGTTTCCCATATGACGTCCACTTACATAAACATACTGTATAGGGTACCAGAAGTAATACCAGCTTGGATCTTAAAGTCAGCTAAAGCCTACAAACAAAATAAAAACCATAAATTAAACTTGCTAAATATCTAGCTAGATGAGCTAGATTGACTTAAAATATTCCATGTTGGCCAGAGTTATATATTCTGTATTTAGCTTTAGTGTAATATAAAACCTAAAAAGAACAGTTTTTTATTTTTTTTACTACACATTTTGTATAACATCGTTAATATTTCCTAAACCATAAATTGTCACTTCACTAGTTTTACCTTTAAACATATAATATATTAGTTGATATTGATACATACACAAAATTAACTACATTTACGAACTTTTTGAAGTAATGCGACACATTTTTTTGTTTTCATAAAAGTTTCCTACGTTTTAAACCAAAGTTTTTAGTTGAGGTGATTTTCCTTATCAATAATGGAAATAACTTTTACGTAAGGTAAATTTCAATAAAATAACTGTTGTAAAGTAAAGGGAAGTAATTTGATATATTTTAAATGGAAAAAAATCTATAAGGGAAGACAAAGAATATAATAAAAACAATGAAATAAACATTAACATTTGTTTATGTACCTACTCAAAATTAAAAACAAAACATCAAAGTTTTTGGTTTAGTTTAGTTAGTTTAAAAAGGCATATTATAAATCAATAAATAAATAGAAATACCCTTTTTAGATATTACTTATTCGAAATCTTAATAATTCTTGATGTTTATAGTTAAATATTATTTTAAAAAACAATGTTTATGTTTATATTGTAGTGACAGTTCTCATTAGAAACTTTCAGTTTACTCATAAATCCAGCTCAATCCATTGTTGCCGGTGCAATTTTCAGATGTTGGAACTGTCATATCAGTAAATGTTTATATTTAATTCGACGTTGCCTATATTAACACAAAAGCAAATATTTTTGTTAGAACTGCGCAGTGATTTCCTGAATCTTATTTTTGCAATGTGGCCATTTGTTTACGTTTTTCCAAAACAATAACAAAAATATCTCTTTACAACACAAGCTGCCTACAAACCGACGCTTATGCTAATTCTAGTAGTGGGAATTCGTTGGTTATGATATTATAGTCATTTGAAAATATTATTTACGCCAGTGACTTTTTTAACTTCTCCAATTCTAAAGTCGTAAATTCATTTGATTTTTTTTTTCAAACAAACTATTTTAAAAACTAAATGTGTATTTATAAAGAATATTAATATAAATTAAATTGGACAATGATTATTAAGGTTTATAAACGAAATTAGATACTTACCAATTCCATAGTATAAATTATTTTCTCTTTTGACTGGCATCCATATGGGATTTGGTGTTAGATTTAATTGAATATACTCGTCCCATCCAATAGTTTCGGGGTATGGACAATTTGGAGGAAACGAAGTTAAAATTATTGTGTAACAATATTTGCCAAAAGTGTGTCAAGTCAGTTGGACACGGGTTATTAATACTTTCCTGAATCTTGCAGTCTGGTGCAGGTTCCCATTCTAAAATATTAATTAAAATAATTTTTAAAAACTTTGGGTAAGTAGATATTTAAAGCTAATATTTAAATACATGTTTAAGTACGCCCTCCTTAGGTAACTACTAGCCGACCCGTTCACACTTCGTTGGGGGTTATTTATATTTTTCCCCTGAACTTTTGTTAAATCATAAGAAAATGTAGCTTATAGCATTTCTGAATAGTGTAGCTTTCGGATTGTGAAATAATTTTTATGATCGGTTCAGTATTCCCGAAAATTAACCCTTAGAAACAAACAATCAAAGTTACAAACTTTATCTCTTTCCGGATCAGCTAAATAATATAGCACATAGGCAATTTAAGAAAAGAATATACTATTTGCTTAACCAGTAGATTAGAACACTAGGTAATTAAATATTCGGCATGTTTTCAAAAAAAACAAACCTATTTTTTTAATATAACTTTGCTGTAGCGTTGCGTAGGATTACAAAAGTGATATTAAAAAACCCTTTATTTTACTTTTTCTTAAATTGACGATACAGGGTGTCCAGTAACTCTACCAACAAACGGTAAGGAGTGATACTACAATAAAAAATAAAAACAAAACTTTATACAAACAATTACCGTGTGTCATAAACGTCTAAGTTTTTAAGCTAAAGTTTGATAAAAATTAAATAAAAGACCAAGCATCGTTTTTTTTATACCTTGTGTACTTATCTAGATATTTTTAAAAATTTGAAAGACGTCTTCTATTTATTAAAAAGACATTTTTGTGGCCAAAACACTAGTGTGTAAGGCCAACCAACCTAGATATAAAAAAGAAATTTTTTGACATACAAGAAAAAAATCTAGTGTCGTCCATAAGGGGTTTAGGGTAAATATTTTCTTGGATTTCCGTTTAGTTTTGAGTAAATTTGATCTCCTTATTTTTTTTAATTGAATGTATGATTTTCGCGTAAATAAATAGAAATAATTTCTTGGTCTGGTCATATCGCCATTTCATTTTACAATATTTAGTATAGGGCAGATCCTAAAATTACACTTAGTTTGCTTTACCAAGCATTATACAGGGTGGTAGACAATGTATTGTTTCAATAATACTATTTTTGGACTTCCATTGTGTTTATTTTTTAAATGATACACTACGTTTCGAATGATATATATCTCCAACCGTTTTTAAGTGATAACTGTTAAAAAATGAACCATCCGAAACGTCGTGTATTACCTAAAAATAAAGACAATGGAAATCCAAGAAAGTAGTATTATTATACAGGGTTTTCTAAACAAATGTGTAGAAAATTCGAAGATTATTCTTTGTTTAAAATAAAGGGTAGGTTGCTTTATAAACATGGGATCAAAAGTCAACCATATGAAAGAGACCGTTGCACAAAAATAATAAAAAATAAGGTTATTATATTTTATCTTCAACACGAAAAGCGATAAAATAATGAATTGTTACGAAAATATTGCTATTAGTTAAATACTTTTTTTTGCACTTTTTACTATTATTAAAAAAAGTCGAAATAGAATAACTTTTATCAAGTCCAGCTAACCAAATTTAAAAAGAGACTTAGCCTGATTTATTTAGAAACTTTTAACTCTTTTATTAAACTTACCAATTTCAATTAAAAAAATTAATGTAGGGATGGAACAAATTTTATTTGGAGAAAGTGCCAGAAACATATCTATTATTATTATAGATTACATTACATTATATATCTATTAAAAACGGCGTTGATTGCTGAAATCTATTGCACTGGTCTGCGACATTTTTGAGATCAAAGTTTTGTTGGGTAATTGTTACCATTTTTGCATGATTAATTTAAAAAATATAATATTTTGCTTGATCAGGTCAAGTTTTCATTCTTTTCGTCTCAAGAAAAATTAAAGAAAATTTTGCAATTATTGGCAACACCGCGCGAACATTGTGCTAAGTTTTCTGTGATTGTGCTTTATTTAAATTTTTAAACTTCCTAGGTGCACGCAAGGCGGCCTTAACTACTTTTGAGCTTTCTAAGTAGTAAGTGTTTGTTATTTATCTGAGTGCGACCATTACCATCTTATAATGAACAGAAAATTTAAAAACGACCCAGATAGGTTTTGTTATATGTATGTGTCACTTTACCTAATCGTAGGTCTATACATACAGGGTGGCCCACCATATTCGACACGGTCTGTAGCTAGATAAGCATGAGGTTTTTGTAAAAAGTGAATACTGGAACATATACAGGTCGGATAAGGCCCCAGTATAAAATTATTTTACTCTATACGCCTTTAAAATCTTAAAGCTACAAATTTTAGATCAAATTTTTAACATCAGGTTCAGTGAAAGTGTCTGTGTGACTCTATTTGTTTTAAATATGAAGCCTAATTATTTTAGATAATAAAAATAGGAATAGAAATTTTGAACTGTGTCATTAATAATCAAAAAAAAAAACAAAAAAAATATAATTTTTTACTTTATCTTTAATTTTTTAAATTGTCGTTTACATTTTTGGAAGTTAAACTTTTGTTTAGTTTTTGTATTTAAAGTGTTGATTTAAAAATGTTGCTTGTCTCTTAAGATACAAGTAGAGTTTAAAACTAAAGGTTAGACTTGTTGCTTTAAAATATACAAAATAGAGTTTTGCAATGTTGCGAATACTTATTTGTTAAACATAAAAAAACAAATAATTCTTTTAAAAAACCCTGACTTCCATTAAACAGTTCACTTTATATATAAAAATAATTGCTATTGTCACAAGGCTTTGTATACAACAATAAACAAGAATATTTAACGTTTGTGTAGAACTTATAAGCTAAGTATACACGTCGTGCAAGATTGATTCCTTCCACTGAGTTTTAGTGCGGTGAACACTAGCAGGTAGCGATTAGACAAAAAATATTTAAGTCTCGCCCACTGCTTAAATGAAGTAAATAATAAAATTTACTTTTAAGCAAGGACGTAGCTAGGATCCGCTCACCTGTACTAAAAAATTGTCAAGGTGGTTAGATAAGGGATAAAGTTATGAATAAAGTATTGTACAGTGCTACGTTAGGTACGCCGATATACGCTTTTCTTGAACTTCAGGAAATCATATTATTTTTCATTTATGAACCTAACAGTACAGAGTTTTTCAATAAAAAGTTTCCAACAAAGGTTTTTAAGATTCGGTTATAGTGTAATTAGCCAGCAAAAAGTTGGGTAATCTAAAAAAGTAAATGAAAATTAGTTACATATACAGCGTGCCTTCGAAAGTTTTTACCAAATGAGAAACTTTTTATTTATTTACTTTACGAAAAAATGCCTCTTTAAAAAAGTCCTGCTTGATAAGAAAATACATTTCCACAAAAATAATTATATGTTGGATGTACATTTTGACTTAAAGAAGTCGTGTTACCAAATTAATATACACCGTATATCCTAGCTACGGCACAAAACTTTAAAGGGTGATTTTATGAAGAAAAGTTTCTATAAACATATGTCCGGAATTGCATGAAATTCAGGGCGTTAAAGTTTAAAAAAATCGATATTTTATAAATATATTAAGTAAATACCCCTTAATCGACTGGGTTCAAATCAGATTAGAATCAGAGAAACATTTTGGTGTATTTGTTTAATAAAATCAAGCGCTTGTAAAGTTTTACCTAGATCAACTTTATTGGATCCAGTAGCGTCTCAGTGGGCAGAACAGCCAATATTATTAGAGAGAAAATGTTCGCCACTGGCTTTTTATGTAGTTTGTAAAAAAATTTCTATAAAGCAAATAAAAATACAAATTTTTAGTGTTGTACATTTTTTTGTATATGGTTTCGTATTTAAGATATTTATAAAATACCGACTTAAAAAAATAATTAACGCCTTGTATTTCTGAAACGAAGCAACTCCAGACATATGGTTATAGAAACTTTTTTCATAAAATGACATAGGAAATCACCCTTTTAGTAAGTTTTCTACCCTAGTTCAAAAATACTCTAAATTTCAATTTGGAAACAAGTTTTTTAGGCCACGCTGTACATCTAACCTACAAATATTTTTGTGTAAATGTATTTTCTTATTAAACAGGTTTTTATGAAAAGGCACCTTTTTCGAGTTCTTATTTGTATAATATAAATAAAGTAATTATTTCTTTATAGCCAAGTGGCAAGACTGTCTCTAATATGCATAACCTCGAAGGCACGTGTAATGCATCTGTCAAGGATACACCTAGTACAATTCTAAACTACGAAGTTACCCTACTTTAACGTCAAATTTTAAATTATCTACTAGAGAGTAAAAATTCCAATTTAATATAAACGTAAGTTTTACGATAATTTGGACTAATAAACGCCGTAAAAATAACTTTGAGATCAGTCAAGTAAGTTTCAATTAAAAAAATCAAGATCTACTTAAAAATATTTAAATAATTTGCCAGTTAAATACTTACCGGTTGAATTTTAAAAATAGATATCTCCTTTTTTAGAAATATTTCCTATTTAGCAGTTTGAAGCAAGGCAGTATTTACTTTATTTCACATTTAATACAATAAAAGATCCATTTTAATGCACATAATCATCAAAATATTGTCTTTTGACAATTTTTCGAACGTCGTTGTTAACCTAGCATAACACGTCAAATTTAGAAAAGTTAAAATTTAATAAAGATGCCCATGAAAGCTGTGTTGCAAAATGACATTTCGTAAATTCCTACTCAAAATGTAAAATGGATTATTTACTATGTTTTATACAAATAAATACATTTTAAACTTAGAAATTCTTGAAATTTTTAATAATTACACATATAAGGTTTTAAATATACACCATTTAAGTAATGTTATGTGTTGTGGTGTATTATTTAGTGAATAAATATGCCAAATTTACAAATACAAATAATACCCACGTAAAAGAAAAAGAAAATAACAAAAAAAACCGTGATAACCAGGTAACATTTTAATAGTTTAAATAGATTTAGGCTCTTTTTAATTACGCTTTAAAAGTCATAAATCCAAAAGTCGTCATATTATCTGTAAAAAGGAATGGGATGAATTCCACTACATATTGATATATCTGGCAACACTGTTTCATCTTGGTTTCATTTGATCCCGATTGATATAAGCGCCCTCTATTGTTTTCTAATAGAAATGCTGTAATTTAATCCCGTTTTTTCAAAATAGTCCCGTTGTCGTTTACACACCTTCCTCTAGCTCACCATAGATTTTGGATACTGGATACTGCTTTCTTTATGGCGTTGCTGCAAGGCAATTGCCAGCTCTATGTGGTGGTGATCCTGGTATTGTCTGGTGTTACCATTCCAGAACCCCCGAGCATGTGTAGTTGGCTATAGATTAAAGTGCTGTGAGTCAATTTATAAACAAGGCTGAAATCAAGCAGAAAGCTTCAAGCGTTAAAGTCCATGCATGAATGGTGAGTGCAACTATGGTTAGTTAAGTCAACAAAGGTATATTGGAGGCACAAAAAAATCAAAACACAAACAGACAGACGGAGTATGGTGATCTGAAAGGAAAGGAACAATAAGTTGAGCATTAAAGTTTGATTCTATTGTGGTTCAAAAAGTGCATGATAATGTTTATAGATTTTTCGTTTGGATTTTCAAGAATTGAGAAAATTGAAATGGGAGATGAATACTTTAATTTTATGAATTCGGTATATGGGTTCCAACCTGGGATGACATTTATAGGGCATTCAAAGAATATATGGTTAAGTGTCTCTATCTGACCACAATCGCAAAAAGGATCATCGCTTATGTTCAATTTAAATAAATGCTCCCTAGTTAGACAGTGTCCAGTTCTTAATCTTATTATAGTAGTTATGTGTCTTCGGGTCATATTTTTTATGTTAATGAACCACTTTTTGTTTGGAAATATAGTTTGGACCCTATGATATTTATAACTTTTTTCCCTTACCAATCTTTTCCAGTTGTTATAAAATTGTTGAAGTAAAGTAATTCATTCTTGATAAGATTATGGATTTCAACTGCATCAAGAGGCATAGTTTTTGGGACGTTTAATACTCTACCTACGTTAGCTAGTTGGTCAGCCTCAGTATTACCAGGGATTCCAGAATGCCCCAGAATCCAGGCAAGTCTGATGTCATAGCCATTTTCATTAGCCATGTAAATTAGACGTTTAGTTCTAAGTGTCCAATAATCAGCTTTGGCTGAGTAAAGGTTACCACCAATTTTTTGTATTGCGCTCTTTGAGTCAGAAAAAATAATTGAGGTTTTAATGGTCTTATTAATGATAACTTTCACTGCATCATGAATAGCAATAGTCTCGGCTTTACAAATCGATATGGCATCAGGCAGTCTGGAGGAAAAATTATATTTTAATTGAGGTATAGAAATTATTTTTAACTCTTCCAAGGAATGTTACAGATATCTGTCTAGATATACCGTGCCGCCCCCTGGAAGATAGGTACTGAACATTCTAATGATTTACATGTTGCCTAACCACGTTAGGCGCGTCCTCAAAATGGCAGAAAAAACCTACCATATTATCAAAATTTCACTAGATTCTAATTTTTGTCCAAAATAAAAGTTTTTTTGGGTCCATGTTTCGTAAATATTATCACTGTAATATTGTCTTGGACTTGAGCTATATCTTATTGGATTCTGTGTCAAAAAATTAAAAATTGTTATTATTTCATTTGTTAATAACTCCGTTATTTAACAATATTAAGGAATAAAAATAGCTGACGTCCGAGCCTAAAGTTTTATTTATTGATTATTAACCTTAAAACCCAAAAAGCTTTGATATTTTTTGAAAAAATTATCCTCGCGCGAGATCCTGCAAGACGATTTTCATTTGAACCCCCTCTTAACATGCTAACTGTTAGAAGTTATTGCAGTGTTGCCACGCGTTGTTGAACTTTTTTCTCAAAATGTCTTAAAGTGAACAACTGGAGTGTTATCTGTGTAAAACTTCTTGTACATACAAGGAGGATAAAAATCAGTTATTTTGTTGCCAATGCGACTTCTGCTCCCGCCAAATTTGTAAGAATTGTTGTGGAAGAAAAACTTTGACTGAAATTCGTGCACTTATCGTTCAAAATCGAGCCAGTCTTTTGTGGTGTCCTGAATACAAAGAAGATAACTTTTAAAAAAGTAAGCAGGACAGCTTACCTAAATCTAAGGATACCATGGTTGATTCATGCACCAGTATTAATACTCAAGCACAAGAAGTAGAAATACAGTATCTTAAAAAGCTGCTTAAAGAGGTTGAAGAAAAAATGAGCTTTTAAAGTCTAATAATAGGCTTTTGTTGCAGCGGGTTTATTCCCTTGAGAATGACACGAAATCTTTTACAAACGATAGACAATCAGATGATATCAAGAGCCACACAACAGACTCTTTAACAATTGAAAAATTCTTTCACGAACAACAGGAGGGAGAGGCTAAAAATAAGAATTTTATGTTATTTAATTGCCCTGAATCCAATATTGAAATTAAGAATATTGTTCTTCAAGTGTTTGAAACCTGTTCGCAGTTCGCAAATTGTTCACCGGACGATGTTAAAGTGTATCGTTTGGGCAAGCAAGTTCCAAACAAATCTAGACCTATAAGAGTGATTTATAAAAGCACCGAAATTGCGCGTTCTTTCGTAATTAACTCAAAAAGAATATGTCTATGGAATCTTAAACACCTATCAGTAAGGGATGATAAAACCTTCCTTCAACTAAATGAATATCATAGTTTAAGAAAGCAGTTAAATGAACGACTAAACGCAGGTAAGCCTAACCTAGAAATTATTTATCGGGATGGAGTACCGAGAATCACAAAAGTTAATCAAAATAATTTAAACTCTTAAGTTTGTCTCACGGGAACATACACTTTATTTACCTGAACACCAAAACTCATAAATTTTATAAAAGCGTATTAATGTGTAAATATCACCTAGTTGCAATAACCGAATCATGGATGCAGGATGGTGTCCTGGATGACGAATTGTTTAGCGAGAACTATGTGGTTTACCGTAGGGATATGAACTTGGATGTGTTAAGTGTTGGGAGAGGTTGAGGTGTTGTGCTTGGCGTTCGGCGAGATCTTAGGCCTACTAAAATTGAATTAACTGAATTGGAAAATCTTCTTCCAGCAGTCGATATCGTAGGGTGCCGGATTGCAACTGATGACCATGTTTGTATTAATGTTATTATGTGCCCAACTCACCTATTGAACATTATCAAATTCTTTTTGATTATCTACAACTTTCGTTGCAACGCTTGATAAAAGGATAATCATTCTGGAGGATTTTAATTAGCACTCTCAGGAAATCAAGTATTAAACTCAAGAATCGCAGTATTAAGAGATTTTATGTCGTTTTATGATTTATAACAATTTAACAATGTATCAAATGTGTATGGCTAACGTTGAGTATACTGTCAAAAGGGATGATGTACCTCTTGTGCCAGAGGGTAATTATCATCCTACTTTAAATATGTCTACCAACATCAATGATTCATATAAACAGTTTCCTTCAAACTCTCAGAACAAAAGTATAACTTTTGCAAAGCAAATTTTCCCTTATTGCACCAAATAATGTCAGAGACAGACTGGGACTTCCTTAGGAACATATCAGATGTAAATGATAGTGTAAAAGCTTTTACAGTAAAATATTTAATATTCTGGATCAGGCAGTCCCTCTTTACAATTCATCTAAGCGGAGAAACTCATATCCTGGTTTGTATACAAAGGAGATTCTGCGGGACCTGAGGAAAAAGGCGCGACTGCACAGCAAATGGATAAAATCAAGAATGCCCTGCAACTATGAGTCATTTAAAAGACTCATAAGGATCATAAAAATTAAAATTGATGTCGCATGTAAAAGCTCTTTAGTTAAAACTGAGCGCTTTATTAAAAAAGGCCCTAAACAGTTTTGGAAATATGTGCGACAAAAACGGAAAAAAAACTCGCATCCCTGGTTCAATGCTTTTTAATAATAGGATTGATGATACTAATGAGTTGGGAACGAATACTATTGCTGTTGACTGTCTTACTGAAAACGGCATCTTAAAAGCCCTCAAAAACTTAAAAACTAAGGAGACCTCCGGTGTGGACGGAATTCCTTCATTTTTATTTCCTTAGAACCAACTATTTTCCCCAGAAGTGGAATTATACCAAAATATGCCCTATTTTTAAGGGGGTTGCGTATGCGATATCGAAAATTACCGCACTATTTCCATTCTCTCTATTTTCTCAAAGGTCTTTGGAATCTGCAGCTAAAAGAAATTATTTCAACAAGTAAAAAATCTTATATCCCCTAAGCAGAATGGTTTTTTTCACAAAAGGTCATTAGTTATGAATCTGACTTGTTTTTTACAAAAGCATATGCAGCTATTAACCAAAAATCTCAAATGGATGTCATTTATACTGACTGTGGCAGCAAGTAAGATGCTCCACCAATTACCAATAATATTACTAGCGAATGTCTTCTGTTTGCTGATGACATGAAATTGTTTAAAATTGTATATAATTTGGATGACTGTTTGAAGCTGCAGAAGGATATTGACTGTGTTTCTGAGTGGTGTCGGACAAACTGGCTTCCCTTAAATATTCAAAAGTGTAAGAAAATGTCAATATCCAACAAACACCACAAAGTTACCTTTCAGTATGCTTTGAATGGCTCCTTGCTTCCGGACAGTGAGACAGTCAAGGATCTGGGTGTAATAGTTGATAAAAAACTAACCTTTAATAATCACATCAATGAGGTTACCCAGTCTGCTCTGAAAACTTTAGGATTTATTATATGAGCTACTTGCGAGCTTCAGGATTCCGCCTGTATGATTGCCCTTTATAATTCTTTAGTAAAGTCAAAGCTTATGTACGCTGCTCCAGTATGGTTTCCTAGTTATGATGTCCACATTAAGAGGCTCGAGTATGTACAACATATATAAATTGGATCAAATCTACCCAGTAATAGGATTTGATCATACTTTGCTTTTAATAAGGTTTAATTTTCTATCTTTAAAAGAATTTACAGTGTGCGCAAGTCAGTTCTTTTTGCATAAATTGAAAATAGCCAAATTGATTCGCCTGAGCTTTTAAGTCAACTGAACTTTTATGTACCGTCAGCAAATGTCGGTAGACAAATCTGTCGCGAAAGAAACCGATTTATCGACTCTGTTCATGATTCAATCTAATTAATAATAAAATTGAGATAGATTTGAATACATCATTAAATAGCTTTAAAAATGTGATATTAAGGTATTTTAGTTCAAATGAAATTAAGCTCTTACGTACTTAATCATTTTTTAAGACTGCCATAGATTTCATTTTCTATATTTTTCTGTAATTTATTTAAATATTTTTATGTAAAATTTGTTTTTTTGTTACAAGTTAGGTGTAATTTTTATTGTGTATCATTTTTTTATATTGTTTCTGTATTGGGATTTTTCTGTTAGACAATAAACGGATTTGATTAGATTATCCGACCCTCGGAATCTAATAGGCCACCGCGCTCGCTTTGCACTGCTTTGGTAGACGTCCTAACTTTGGATATATTAGCAGATTATTATATATACGCTCTGGGGATTTTCTTGTGTTAGAACTATATTTAGAGTTATATTTAAAAATTATTATAAATAAAAAAGCTGTTTATGTGCTTTAATGATAGAAATATATATATATAATATATTTAAAAAATCGAAACGTGTCCAGAAATAAATAAATATATACCTTTAAAAATAAAACATTATTTTTAATCATGTTACAAAAAATAAAAAATATTATTTGTTTTATAACTTAAATGAAAACATAACACTTAAATAAACTATTACAACGCCTTTTGGTAACTCAAAAATACTATTTTAAGAAAAAAATTTACATGAGATTGTTATTCAGCTTTTTTAAATAATTCTTTAATAAGAATTGAAAAGGCATAATATGCAAATTTTTAATAAATCTTTTTGTTGTTGTTGCAATTGTCTGTAATAATTAACTTAATAAAATAAACACATTTTATCTATAGCCACGGCATCTTTAAAAAGCTTGGATTTCTCTTTCGAGCCAAAAAGTATTTTTCCCCCTCTAATTCAGCATTCTTGATTCTATTTTAAGAAAAGCTGTTCGCCTTATTAATGATTCTTTACCTACAGAAAAGCTTCCTTCTCTCGCCCATAGTTATTGCTTTTCTATAGGTACTACTGTGGTTTCTACTCTGAGGAATTGTTTAGTATAATTCCTTCACTTGCAGTCCCAACAGAAAAACTCGTGGTGTCTCACGTATGCATCCTAAGACGATCCAACTGGACAGACCCCGAAGTTCCCACAACGTTCATTCTTTTATTCCTAGAGTTTGTAGAATGTGGAAAGTGCTACCCTTGGAGGTCTTTTTTAACTCTCTCAAATCTTCAAGTTCCGTGTCAACAAACTCGGTCTTACCTCGCTTAAGGCATCCATGGTATGCTAGTATTTAGGTTTCAGCCTTTGTGGATTGTCCAAATATTTAAAAAAAATAAAGATTTTGCGGTATGTCTAAGGGAAAACAGGTATCTGCTGTTAGTTTACCACCGGGATTAATCACGGAGGATTTTATTTTTACAATATTTTCTCTGTGGATATTTCACAGCCATTTTAGTTTGAATTTTTTATCATGTGAAAAATAAAATACATACCTTAGTATAGAGAATGTTGTTAAAAGAGTTTAAGGGCAGATTCTACATCAAACAGAAAGTATAGTTCATAATATGGGTTGGCAAATTTTTCGATCTTTTTAAAAACTAAAAAAAAACGAAAACACTTATTTTAGTAAAAATTATTAGATAGATGTTAATCCTATTTAGGTAAGTATTTATTTTTGTTGTTGCATAATTGCTAATAAAAAATTATAAAACGTAATTTTTAAAAGAAAAGTTCCCCCAATGCTTTTTTTATAATCTAAAAATATGTTATTAAGGATTTTTTCCCTCTAAACAAAACAAGATGCAAAAAATAGGTGTTATAAGAGCTGTAGTTTTATATGCTTAATCTAAAGTAAGCATAAACATTTTCCACACATTTACACAGTCCGCTGATGTGTGGTACCGTACCATTTTGTTTTTTGTTAGAAATATTCCTTCAGTTCTGCTCGAGACGCCACTGGACTTAATAAATGTTATTAAGTTAGCAATAATTTATCTCTTTAATGTCCTAAATAACATGGCTAAATTAAAACAAAATTGGGTAAGGGATATTTAAAATATTTAAAAAAAAAAAAACCTTTTTTTTACAAGATTAACACTCCGTATTTTGAAAACGAGAAATTTGCGTAACCTATTTAAATGAACTTTTTTCATATTATCAACAGTGAAATCTGCCCTTAAATTTTTTAACAGCAACAGCCGGCGCACAACAACGATTTGGCATTTTTAAAAACCTTAATATTATACAACCTAGCCAAAATACAAACACATTTAATACAATTTTAGCCCTTGCAATCAGACAAAGATACGTTGTTTATTGCTCAATCGCGAGTAGAAGAGGTAACATGCCAGTAGTGCAAGCCCTTTCGTCGCTGTAGTAACGTTTTGTTTTATCGCTTTCTCATAACTTTTTAAGGTACTTTAAAAATATGTATTTTTTGTACAAAAAGTGCATGAAATACTGTTTTTATACTTTTTGGAAATAGTTCAGATATTCTGTTGTAGGTTTTAAAGGTATTTGATTTTATTACTTTTTTAAATAAAAAAATATATAAATTAGTTTAAAGTCGTCGGGAAATCCAAATACGGACAGATCATAGTACCCAAATATAGATTGCAGCTTCTGATAGCGCAAAAAAGAATCAGAAGACAAAAATCAAGTCAAAAAGGGCCGTTCGTCTCATAAATGAATATTTCTTAAAGAGAGGCTTCTTTCTCTCGCTCATCATTGGTCTGTGGGGGTTTATCGCTTTTTTGTAGGTACTTCTATGGCTTCTGCTCTAAGAAATTGTCCGGTAAAGTTCCTCTACTTACGGCGGTTCCCAAAAGAAAAAACTCACGGTGCCGCACGTATGCATTCCTATATGGTCCAACTGGACAGGCCCCGAACTGCCCACTTTGTTCAATCTTTTATCCCTAGTGTATCTAGATGGTGAAATCTGCTGCTCGCGAAGGTATTTTCTTTCCCCCTAATATTTAAGTCCCTTGTCAACCTTTTAATTTTACCACTGTTAAGCCTCCTTAAGGGCTTAGGTGCATAAATATAAATTAAGTGTGGATATGTATATGTATACTATTTCAAATAAAAATCCTTTTGAATTTGAATTTGAACCTTGCTTAAGACACTCACAGCGTTGGTGTGGGCTCTGAGCACAATAACTGCTCTGGACCCAGAGTCTGACGCCTGGATCTGTGATTTTTTTCAAATTATTTTTGTTGCTTTTTATATTATACCAAAGTTTCCAAAGAGTTTCTTGTTAAATAAGTTTAACTTTTATTGGTGTTTATAGTATTCCATATTTGGGTACCTATTCCATATTTGATTACCTTTATCATTTTTTTGTTTTTTATAAAAATCTAATTGATCAATGTAACTTAAAATGTTTACAAAATAAAGGACAAATATATGATTGGTAATAATAACTACAAAAAGTTTTTCATTTATAATGTTTATGCAAATTATGTGTAAAAACAAAATGGTATTCCATATTTGGTCACTTTCCTCTATACAGTGTGTCCAAGATAAGGATCCTAAGCATGGGAATCTCAGTACCTATTGGAGATACAGCTTAGGTTAAATTAGAAAAAAGTTGTGTTTGTTTAAAGCTTATATACATGCCGTTTAGAAACTTGAAAAATTTTCATGGCCTGCTGAGATATTTGGCAAAAACGAAAATTTGACTATATCGATTTTATTTTTTTCGGACTTTATTTGAAGAGATATGAAAAAACTAAAAACACTTTTTCATTAGCACTTTTCAGCTACTACATGGTGGTATTTTTGGATTTTATACCCGACGTTTCGTTTTCAAGAAACCATCATCAACTTTATTTTTTATATGGCTCGAAAAAAGTACACCCTGTATCTGATCCCATTTTTTATTACAAATTCAACGATATATCACATGTCATATTTTAATTTTTAGTTAAAATAAAAATTGCATTTTTCTATTTTTTAAAGTTATTTTTAAGTAGGCCTTGCAAACAAATGCTTGGACGTTAATACCTGTTACCATGTCTGCAACATAATTAATTATCATTATAAAATAGTATTTGTCGTTATTACCCTGTTTGTCAAGTTGTTGTTTTTAGAGCAATTGTTCTTATTGTTACTGTTGTCTTTATACGCAATACGCATTAGTAGGCTCAACAAAATCCGCGTGTTAAGGAAATATTGAAACATCAAGAACGTTTTGGGTTTAATATGTGGTGTGGATTTTTAGGAACTAAAATACCAGGTCCATGTATTTACCATAATTTATTAACTGCAGAAATATTACCTTCATTTATTTTTGCAGCACAAAATGTAGCATGTTAGCATGTCAAACCTATCTTCATGGCTATAATGGCCATCCTGCATATTCGACCGTAATAATACAATAAGATATTAGCTATTCACCAATAAACAATAATAGAGACAACAGTAACAATAAGAACAATTGCTCTAAAAACAACAACTCGACAAGAAGGGTAAAAAGGACAAATACTA
The DNA here is from genome assembly GCA_014170235.1 of Listronotus bonariensis. Taxonomy (NCBI): domain Eukaryota; kingdom Metazoa; phylum Arthropoda; class Insecta; order Coleoptera; family Curculionidae; genus Listronotus; species Listronotus bonariensis. The sequence continues at coordinate 111,202 of JACEGR010002105.1, read as the reverse complement.
TTTTATAATGATATTAATTTATGTTACAGATACGGCAACAGGTATTAACGTCCAAGCATTTGTTTGCAAGGCTTACTTAAAAATAACTTTAAAAAAATAGAAAAAATGCAATTTTTCTTTTAACTAAAAAGTAAAATATGACATGTGATACATCGTTAAACTTGTAATAAAAAATGGGATCAGATACAGGGGTACATTTTTTCGAGCCATATAAAAAAATATAGTTGACGATGGTTTCTTGAAAACGAAACGTCGGGTATAAAATCTAAAAATACCATCATGTAGTAGCTAAAAAGTCCAATGAAAAAGTGTTATTAGTTTTTATATCTCTCCAAATAAAGTCAGAAAAAATAAAATCGATATAGTCAAATTTTCGTTTTTGCTAAATATCTCAGCAGGCCATGAAAATTTTTCAAGTTTCTAAACGGCATGTAAATAAGCTTTAAAAAACACAACTTTTTCCTAATTTAACCTAAGCTGTATTTGCAATAGGTACTGAGACTCCCATGCTTAGGATCCTTATCTTGGACACACTGTATATTGTGCCCACGGTTGGACTTAACTATACCAGTAGGTATTTGTTTTTTTATTCAAAATTAAAAAAAATCATAAAAATTTTTGCTACTGCTTTCTTATTAAGGGTGTGTCTACTAGGATGAAAACCAGTCATGAACCATCTGTTAAGTCAAACATTACAGTATTTGTATCCACGGATTGACAAAATATTCATTGCCACAGAAGTATACTTATATAGCTTTATTATGGGGGTGGTCTAATAACCAAAAAATTTGATTATCATAATTTTTTTAATTCTAAGATCACATAATACAGTGTGTCTACGTAAGTTGGTGTCAAATGGAAAACTTTTTTATTAAGTACTGATTTTACAAAAAAGTTATTCCGTCCCATATGACGCCAACTTACGTAGACACACTGTATAAGCGAATATTTATTTATTTATTTATTTATTGGCTAATCAATAATGTAGGCAATGCAATATTTATGAATCTGCATCTACTAATAAAATAGATAATAAAACAATAACCTACCCAAACATTTGGCTTATCCACCTCGAAGTGTCAGTGGTAAATCGTAAGCTTAACTTTTGTAAAATTGGTCTCTCAAGGCTTCCACAATAGGCTGCAAGGCTATGAGAAATCATTACCAATTTTGTAACAGTGTCAAAAGGTGGTGACGGGGTAGGTTCCCCATCTTCATCAGTACTTATTAATTCATGTATGATCTGAATAATTTCATCACTGTGCTTTTTTCCAATCCCAAAAATACTGTTCCAGGTTTGCGAAAATTTTCAGAGGTATTGCTTCCTTCGACTGCTTGTTCTAATCGACTTACTATTTCAGACGCTTCTATGGCAATTTCACCCAAATGAGGCTAAAAACACAAAAAAATTAATTACTTATTGTTATATTCATTATGTAGATGATAATTTACAGTGACGCGTGTTAAATTCTAAAACAGTAGATTATCCTACCATTGCTTTATCTGGTGCTGAACTCATAATATCGTTTCTTTTACCAATATCTCTAAAATTGCCGGATTTTTCAGAACGATGCAATTTGTCTTATAAAGACGAAGCCATCGTGGCAAAACTAGAGAATAGTCTGAGACTATAAATTGCTCAGTACTATTGCGTGATAACATCTGTCGAACAAAGACAACTTGTTAAAAGTTTGTCTTTTGGATGTTTCTTGTCTATGTCAAAAACAGCTGTTTAAAAGTAAGGGGTTGAAGAAAATATCGATCTTTTGCAAATCGAATAATGGGTATTGATCCTTTAAGATAAATTTTTAAATAAACAAAAATTAAAAAAAAAAAGAAACAAGTATATGAATATAATATTTGTCTTGAAACTCCGATATTTAAACCATATTGTTTAATTTTTTTAAATGAATTTCAATGCTTTAGTTTTAATTACACCGGTCCTGGATATGTTAGTATTTGTTTAATAATAAATTTAATTTTAAAGCTTGATGATAGATATTATGGAAACGAAATGTTTCCTACTAAAATCGGAGATTCCTGCTCAATATTCAGTAGTTTCAACGTTTATACAACAAACAACCCTTTATTTTAGGCAAGAAATGATCTCTTTAAGTTTTTACATTTGTTCATCACCCTGTATAATATTATTATTAACACATACTACATAGTTTTCTTTTTTATGTTAGTTCGTATATTAAAATATCCCTCATATATTTTAAAATTCCTCTAAAATATTAAATTATTACCTTTTTGTTATAACAAAAGAGGCTTTAAAAATGACATTAAAACTGATGTGGTTGTGCTTTTTTCTAATGCAGAGATAGTTAACTGCTAGTTTGATTGGACATGTCCGTAATAAATAAATAAATAAAAAAGTAATGTTTGACTTTACAACTTCTGTAAATTCCCTTAATTAAAAAAAAATTAAACCGCTACTTATGCATAACGTGCATTGGTGCATTATATCGTCATGCGACATATGAATATATGGGAAGAGCGCGCAATTTAAAAGGCGAATTTCTTTTTTTTTTGTTTTTTTTTTGCTCTTCGATTTTTTTTTTGCTCTTCGATTTTTTTTGCTCTTTGATTTTTTTCGACAAAAATTCAAAAAAATGTTTCTCTCTTATGTATCGAAATCCAAAGAGGCGCAAAATTTTTAGTTCGCTTTAATTAAAAAAATCTTGGTCTGTTAAAAAGTGCATGTTGATTGGTCGGTTAGTCCCTTAGCTTGCAAGTGCTTGATCAACCAATTAGCACGCGGGATGAGTGAAAAAGACAAAAGGCCTATTTTCATTCTCTTTCACATACTGAGATAGTAAAAGGTACCGCAACTTTAAAATATACTACTAACTATTAAAATATAAAACCGCTATGGCTACATTTACAACATTTGGTATCTAAGGTGTTTTAGACATGAAAAATTTAAAAAGATATGGGCACTGTTGCCAGATTTTCCAGTTTTGTGCTACACGTATTTTTAAAGTGTTTTAAATGGAATACCTCATTTATTTTTATTGCATTAAATTGGGCGGATCAAATTCAGTAAGTTCCCAATTTTTTAAAATTTTGTCTCTAATAATTACCAAGATATGATATACTACGCTTTCAACAAAAAGTAATTTAGCGCCTAAATATCTTTAAAACCGCTAAATCTGTGTTTACAAAATTTAATATTTTGAAGTTTTTCGGCTTGCCCAATTATCCAGTTATATCAGCATACTCGCCAAATTTTAATAAAACTGCGGTGTTGTCATATCTTGGTAACTGATAAAGATTGGAGTTTGAAATTTTGGAATCTTACCTAAAGTTGGCACGCACTTTTATAGCAATTCATTTAAGTTAGGAATTTAATTTAAATTGCCAGAAATATTACATGTAGCCCAAAATTAAAAAATCTGGCAACAAGGACAGCATTACCGAATAAATTCTATACTTGCCCAGAAACCTTAAAATGTCGAAATTTGTAAACTCAGCTTAAGCCGAAGTCGATGCTGATCTGGTGGGTTCAAGAAACTATAATTGCCGTTTTAAAATTGGTTAATCGCCTAAAATTGATTTGACATTATTTTTAATGTTGCCATTTGCCTATTATTATTATTTTTTTTAAACGTCAGATATAACTGTCTTCCGCACTGTAACCTTCATTTTTAAGGAGTAAAAAACTAGAGTCCAAAAAAGAAAAAAGGTATTTGTCTCCAAAACCTACCTGCAGAAAAGAAAATTACTTTGATCTGACATATTACAAACAGACCAATAATGCTCTATTTACAAACAATAGGGCTTAACACAACCGCCACTACCGCATAACAACTTATTTCAGAAGGCTTCGGGGGGATTGCCCTTATTGCTCTAGCGTACGGCTCTGTTTGCCACCATACCAAACAAAAGCTTTCTAAAATTTTCAGAGATGTAGAAGTCGAGATTAGACCAAAAACAAACGATATTTACAGAAAAAAGGTAGAACCGAATTGAAAAAAGAAATCTTAATTCACAGGAACCGGACTGCATCCGAATTTATACTTTTACCTAGAACCGGAACCATAATTTCGTTTTGGTCCGGATCCCGACTCTAAACGCAATAATATCGATATTCTATATACATCGATTTTGGTAGCACATGCCTCCTCGTCTGTTAACCTAAATAAATTTTCATTGTTTTTGTTGTGTTTACGCCAGAGAAATATTTCAAAAAGTTAACAAAAACCGCTCTTGACTCTTGACTAAAAACGTCGTAAATTAGAGCATGACCGCAAAGGGATGTGAACATTTTCAATTATTTAAAGATGATTCCAGTAATATGGATACCGTGAGGTGGATTCACGCTGTTTTTGTTGTTGGTTCTCCTCCTAGACATCGTCAGATTAAGGTATGTAGCACTGAGAAAAATAACTGAACATGTTTATATTAGATCAGTGCACGGATTCTTAACTTCTCGATACGTGACGACTCGGTCAGTATCGAGTTCTCGATATCCCTTCCGAAACCTATCGGCCTTATTTTCTCATCTGTTTTTACGTAAAGAATTAATATAGTATTTGGTAATTTTCTAGAAACCGGCGGCAACTCCGATTTTGACGAAATTTGGTATACGGGGGTTTTTGGGGCGCTGATCACGAATCTGAAAGAATTATTTGGCGGAAACGTTTCGTTCTCGAGATATTCATCATCAAAGTTCAAATTTGAACTAAGCTTATTTTCACCATATTCCCCCTTCTTTTGCACACAATTCTTGATTTAAAGCTATCAAAATCAAATATTGTGTGCCACTTTAGCTTTAAATCAAGAATTGTGTGCAAAAAGAAGGGGGAATACAGTAAAAATAAGGTTAGTTCAAAAAGTAAAGTAAAGTAAAGTAACTCAGAATCAAGTTTCAAATAAGTTAAGAATCACCATTCGGTAGCGACTTTAAGGTTAAGAATCCGCCTGTAGGGCCTTGGGGACCTATGGATGTAGTGATGTGCCGGTGATCTTTCGGAAAAGGCAGTAAATCAACCGTACACCGTTTCGTTATCTAGATATTCATCATCAGACTTGAAATTTAAATTAATCCTATTTTTACCATATTTCCCCTTCTTTTTGCACACAATTCTTGATTAAAAGCTAAAGTGGCACACAATATTGGATTTTCACCTTTTAAAACCCTGTTTTTCTACGTTTTTTACATGATTTTTGTATTAAATTGCATAGCTTTACTCTGATAATGCCGCAACCATACATACACATAGGACTTTATGGCACACTGGGATTAAAATGATTCAAAGTAGTGCTATGCATAGACAAGTGGGGTTTTAAATGGTGAAATTGGACAAATCCACACAAACTGTAACGGTATTCTTATTTTCATTCATACAGTCCAAGATTTTTGTAAGAGCTGAATAAATAGCCATTACTGTTGAACGGACCTTTCTGAAACCATATTGACAATCAACAATCACACCACTCTCATCCAGGAACCTAACCAATCTTTCATGTAACAGTTTTTCAAATATTTTATTTATGTTTGATAAAAGAGATATGGGGCGATAGTTCTTAGGATTATCAGCATCACCTTTTTTTATACCTAGCCTTAATATATGCCAGTTTCAGTTTAGTAGGAAAAACACCCGTCTGATATGTTAGATTTATAATATGACTAATTTATTTGATAAGAACACTATCCAGCTGTGTGTCACTAGACACCTTACTATGTGCCTACCATGCCAGTTTTGGGTCTAGGCTCTCCTATGCTCTACTATGCTGGGGGCATTCTGCACATGCAAAGAAGGCATTTGCCTTACAAAGAAGATGCATCCGAATTATCTTGGATGTTGGTTACCGGGATGACTGTAGGAATCACTTTACGTCCCTGGGAATACTTACACTTCCGTGCCTTTATATCTTGCATTGCCTTGTTTTTATAAAACAAAACTATCACCTTTATTCAAGTCACCATCAAGTACATAATTATAACACTCGAAATAACCGTAACATAGTGCATGAATATCATAGACTTGTAAGGACCAGAAGCGGCACGAACTACTACGGTATTACCCTCTTTAATGCTCTTCCCATCAACATTAGAAACTTAAATGAACATGCCTTCAAACGAATAATTAAAGCGTACCTACTGAAACACGCTTTTTACTCCATTGAAGAGTTTCTCAGCAGCAACTTTGTTCCTGGTACCTAATCTTCTATTGTATGTTATTTATATATAATTTTTATTTTTTTACTAATGTATGTTAAGTGTGATGTAGAGATGTTAAAGAACATCTTAATGATTGTTTTTTTCTTCTTTTTAATTGTAAATGTTGATTGTAGGAATATTTTAAAGTATGTGTTTGTTCGTTCACTGCTTGAAATTTATTAGTATAGTTTAGTTTCAAAATTATTGTATTTTAATATGAATGTTTTATATCTATTGACGTGTAAAAATACTTTGTGTATATTGTTACCAATAAATTTTGATTGATTGATTGATTGATTGATAATTGGTTCAGCTATTAAGTCGGCTACTTTTTTAAGAAGAGCAACAGGAATCTCATCCTCCCCACTGACTTTTTGTTTTTTAGTCCCTGTATACATTTAATTACCTCATTTGTTGTAGTGCCACACAAAAATATAGATTTTTGAACAGTCCTAATTTTATTGTAATCTGGAACTTTATTTTTATTTATATCAGGGCAGGCATTCAAAAATGTAGAATTTACTTTGTTTAGTATGTCCTTATCTGATTTCCCCTTATACACACCCCTGATACCATCAAATACAGTATTTATTTCCGGTTCTTTTTTGTTAATTTATTGATAATTTTCCAAGTTGCTCTTCCCATATTTTCTGAATTTTCTATGTATTATAGGTTTTTTAGCTTTTTTAATAACTTTCTTAAGCATACTAGCAAAGGTTGACAACTTCTAACTTGGCTACCTACCAGGATTTTCTGGTTCGCAGTGTGGAGCCTGGACACCAGGTGGATGTGATTTATACGGACTTGGCAAAGGCGTTTGACAGTGTTAATCACAGACTTTTAATTAAAAAATTGGAAAATCTAGGTGTATGTGGTAACTACTTAGGGTGGATTTTATCCTATCTGACAGGTCCCAAACAGTGTGTTAAATTGTGTCGGGTGGTCTCAAAAGAAATCAATGTATATTCAGGTGTTCCCCAAGGTTCTCACTTGGGACCCATTTTGTTTTTAATTTTTATTAACGGTGTTGTTTCTACTTTTAAAAAATGCAAATGTTTAATGTATGCGGATGACTTAAAGTTCTTCTCTGCTGTTAACTCTGCCGATGATTGTTTAAATATTCAAAATGAATTATTATGTTTGGTGGATTGGTGTACAAATAATTTTTAGAACTAAATATTAAAAAATGTAAAGTTATGCGTTTCTATAGACGCCAAGAGCCTGTAATTTATCCTTACAATATAGAAAATGTACACTTGGGATCAACAGATACTATAAATGATTTGGGTGTTCTCTTTGATAAAGAATTGACATTTAACCAGCATATTGAAAATATTATTTTAAAGGGGTACAGGCTTTTGGGATTTTTAAAAAGACATGTACTAATATTCATGATACGAAAGCCATTAAGTGCTTGTATTACAGTTTAGTTTGTAGTATAGTAGATTACAACTCCATAATCTGGTCACCTTCTTATGAGTATTATATTCAACGCCTGGAAAACTTGCATAACAGAGCAAAAGTCTGGTTTGATATGACAGATCATCATAGGGAAAGTGATGCTTGTATAATAAGTACTTAACAAATTTACTCTGCACCCTCTCAATTCTGTCGACATTGAATGTGTAAAAAGGACACCAGACAACGGAGCAATACTCCAAAACACTTCTAATTAGGCTATTGTACAGGCAAGTTATGGCCTTGGTGTCACTGATGTGCCTAGTGTGCCGCTTGACAAATCCGAGAAGTCGAAATGCTCTCAATATAATCTGCTCAATATGCAGATTAAAAGAGAGAGCACTGTCAAAAGTGACTCCCAAATCATTGATGGATTGAACACAATCGAGGTTATGGCCGCCTATTGACTATTGTCTCTCTGTTATTACATTACTTTTCGAAAATCGAATTACCTTACATTTCTGAATGTTTAGGGAAAGGTAATTTGCGTTGCACCAATCTGAAAAGACGTCCAGCTCAGGCTGAATATGATCAATGTCTGAGTCGATGGCACTGTAAAACTTCAAATCATCCGCATACAATAGAACATTAGAGTGATTAAAACAGGACACCACGTCGTTAATAAACAACAAAAATAAAATAGGTCCAATATGGGATCCCTGAGGGACTCCAGAAGTTACTTCCACCTCACGAGAAGTCAATCCACCCACGACGCGCTGTCGGCGATCAGACAAGTACGACTTAATCCACTGCAAATAAGCACCAATAATGCTGATGTCAGACAGCTTTCTCAGAAGCAATGAATGGCATACGCTATCGAAGGCTTTGGACAAGTCTGTGTATATTGCATCTACTTGCTTTCCCGACTCAAGAGTATTCACCAGGAAGCTCTGATAAACGCCCAAGTTCGTCGCTGTACAACGGCCCCGATAAAATCCATGTTGTTGAGGAGCTATATACATCTGATAGGTATTAAAAATTTCTTCTGTCAAAATAGACTCGAAGAGCTTTGGAAAGGTGGACAACGTGGAGACGCCGCGATAATTGGATATATCAGATCGATCACCTGACTTGTATATAGGTACCAAATTTGAGAACTTCCATATAGTTTTTGTTTTGTGTAATTAGTGCTTTGTACTAAATAAAGAAATAATAATAAAATAATAGTTGGAAAGTGCCCATCATTAAAAGATCGCTGGAACAATCTTGCCAAAGGAAGGGCCAAAGATTGACATTCCTTTAGAAGGATAGGTGGCACTCAATGACCTTTTATCCTTTACAGGAGACGAAGCATTACGCGTTATTTCAATGCTAAAAATCCGTTTGTTTTGTTGCAATGATTAAAATACAAAACGTGAAAACACAAATGTGTGTGACAAAGAAAACAAATCAAAATAATTTGCCTTTGTTTACAAATACCTTTGTGTTGGCAACGCTGCAAACAATATGATGACGTATTATATTTTTATTGCCAGAGGCGTGCCATTCCGAAGTACTAAAAAATAAATACAAATACATATAACATTTAAAATACGCATTTTTAGATAAACTCGCAAAACCTTCCTAAATAAGATTTGGGTTTGCATAATTTTACCTTTTATAACGAGGATATGGTAAATATAAATGTATTTGTAGAACAAAAACGATTGGTCAGAATAATTAAAGATTGAAATATAAAGCTTGGGATCACCAATGAAAGTTTTTCATGAAATCTTTGTGTCGTGCGTCAAAAATTTTATGTTTCCCTGGAAAAACACTGATTATTTTTACAGGGGAAATTTTTAACTTATTACACAAAACGCTCATAAAAACTTTCAACATATGGATCCAAGCCAAAGAAAACTTGTCGTTTTTTTATTAAGAATGTGGGGTTATTGATTATATATAGACATTTATAAGTGTCTCATGTATTTTTGTATATACATTTTAGAGAACAGACAAAAAACTGCTTAATACTAATAATTTGGTAAAAGGAGGGGTTATTTTTTAATAATATTATCCTATTAAAAGCCAATGAATTCTAAACTGTATTTCGCAAGTAAATATAGTTTATTATTTAAAAGTTATAGGGTATTAAAAAACGAATATAATTAATAATTATAATGTTACTTACGAGGTACTGCGGTGTAGCCCTCGATATGTAACTTGGACAAAGTTTAGAAATCGGAAATCTATACTAATAAGATGTAAAGTTTGTACCTTTTTTTGTATTTGTTTGTCTGTTGTCGCTAATCTTCGGAAATACTGAACCGATCATACAAATTCTTTCACAACCAGAAATCTACACTATTCAGGAGTGTTATAGGCTATATTTTATTATAATTAAACAAAAAGTTCAGATATTAACGCCCAACGAAGTGGGCACGGGTCGGCTATCTTGAAAATGTTGTAATAATAAAAACTGGAAAGTAGAGTACTAATGTTTTAAATTGGATAGTCGAAATATTAAAAGAAAAGTTTTTCTACGGGAAATACGATTGGCGACAATACATTACGCTAGTTAGCATACAAAATAATATGTATTTTATACTTTTTAGAAGACTGGATGTTTTACCAACCCTTACGTTCGGTTGGCGCATTCGCCATTTTACACATACTTTACTGTTAAACAAACTGACTGGCCATAATGAATCTGATTGGCACTAACTAGTTCGTGAATATTTTTTAATTATTATTACTGGACAGAAATTTTCTTTATTTTTATTACATTTATTAGGAAATTTCTTTGAAATTTGTTGTTTATACTTCACCTAATTTTTCATTTTAGTTTTTGAGTAATATTTCTGATGAATTTTGTTTCTTGACTAAATTTAAGCATATACCAAAAACCACATTATTTTGAGTAAAATAAAGTTAACAAACGAAAGATCTCTCTTTTAATATTTCTATAATTTCTTTGTTTAGTTGGTAGCTTCATTATTTAAATATTTTTGTTTAATTTTAAAAGCTCAGGATTTGAGGTGGGAAAAGCATAATTTATTTAAATTTGAGAAAAAAAATATACACAAAAACTAAAATAAATACGGTGGAACTAAATGTAAGTCAGTAACAACTTAAATAAGTAAGGAATAACACCGAAAATGAGAAAAGGAAAGGAATTAGAAAACATCTTTTATTGACAATTTTTATATATTGCAGAAAGTAAAATACCTAAAACAATATGTTTAAAAAGAAATAAAAGTAAAAAATATTACAATGATTATTTATTAATTAACTAAAGGGTGTATCAATAAGAACGTCAGAACTTTAAAATAACACAAAGTAAGTACAAGTAAAGTGTAAATAGTTTTTATTTTATTGAAAAATAAGTTTTTGAAATAAGGTTTTGAAAATAAAAATATTTATTTAAACTTTTTTAGTTAAATGAATTCTCAATAATATCAATCATATGAGAAATGAACACATTTTAACAATTTTTTCCCCTTAAAACTGTGAATGTGGATGAGAATTTTTTTTTTTTTTTGCTTTTGAACTTTTTATTTGAGGTAAGAATGAAATACAACTTTTGCTTATTCAGAAAGTTTTTGTTTTGATTACGAAATAGAATGTGAAGTTGTGCCTTCAATAATGTTTGTCACTTAGCAACGGCACCCATATGAAAACTTAAAACCCGCCGCTCTCCTGATTGCTACAGTATCATTTTAAAGTTCTGACGCTTTATTGATAAATCCTTTAGGGTGCAGCTCAACTAGTGCTCACAACGCTCAAAATGCTCTTTTACTGTCGACTGAAGAATCATTTTGAGCGTTTAGAGCGCTTAGTAGAATGCACCCTTAGTTATAACAAATACTCAAAAATGTCAAAAAACATGTGGATACGTGTATAATTGACAGACAATCAGAAATTATTTTAAAATTGAATCATCCTTGCAAAATACAGCTGTAAAAATGTATTTTTATATTGATATGCTATTCTTCTTAAATTTCGTTTTTACTGAAAGTGGCTATTAATTTTGTTAAGTTTAAATACCTAAAACTTCTAACCAAACAATTCTATGCAAAATATTAGGTTATAGCACAGCCCTCAAAAAAACACTAGAATAACTGCTGGTTTCATCAACAAATCGCTAGCTGGTCCAGAAATTGATGACTGAAAAAAAAAATCTTATTTAAAATATTATTGTGGTTTAATCTTATTAGCAAGAGCAAGTAGTTTTTAAATATTGACTAACAAAGGTGACCAAAAATTAGGTAAAAAACTGCCTATTTTGAGATAATGCTGAAACTTGGGATGTGTAGGGATTGAAAAATTAAAAAAATATTGTAAAATGGTGTATACCGTTAATAAATAAAATAAATAAATGTAACTAAATCACGGCTTAGTGTTTAAGCATAGCAACGAAAGAAACTATGTTTTACGGATCCTATGATGAGTTTTATTAAGTTTGTTTTTGCATATACTTCTCAACTACTAATAATTCGGGCATTCTACTAATTGAAGTACACAAAATAATAACTATCAGAGTTAATGATCAGAAAATTAATAGGCAATTTTTAAATTTAAATTTCTTTCTGGATTGTGAAAAAGAACATCTACATGCAAATCGTTGCCGTTTGTAATCTAATATACATCCACTTAATGACTTTTTGTTTAGTATGACTTTTGGTCACATTAGAAAAAATAATATTGCACAGTACGTTTCCCAGGTTTTGAATGACAAAGAGAAATATTTTCCTGCCTTAGTTTTTGCCTAAGTATGTCCCCTTGGTCGTCAAATCAAATATTAAAATGCAGTATATATAATATAAATAAATATACCTGTATTTTTTTATTATTTTTAATGTTCCAATAAATTTATTTTTATATATATTTTTTTAAAATTTTGATACTTCTGACATGCATAAGGGTTAATTAAATAAATAAGTATTAAGGCATAATAATATTTTTCCCATTTATTTTTTTTTATTTTTCATATTATTCTGGAAGGTAGCAACATCGGGAAAACAAGAATTTTAGGGTTGGCTGATTTTTTGCTATGTTGTTCTCCCTCCTCTTTCGGGTAGATTCTCGGCTGTCTGGCTGGGGGTAGCGGCTGCGTTGGCGCCCAGCTGTGACCTTGACATTTAGAGCTGCCACAGATATGTCAAAAAATGCGGACCTTGGTCATATATTAACGTTCCAGGTTTGATCAAAACATACTAAATGGTTCAGAAGTTAGAAGGGGGCGACTGTATAATTAGCAATGATAAAAGTTTCAGGCAATAAAAAAATATGTTTGGTAAACCTATTTATAGACAAGAAGTTGAAAATTAGGTTTCTTAAAATGTTTTCAAAACCTTGGATTATGACCTGTATAGGTAGGATACGCAGTAATAAACGCAACCGGTACCGCCAGCCAGACAGACCAGGGTCTACCCGGAAGAGGAAAGAAAGCAACATATTAAAAAGTCAGCTGACTTAAAAATTATTTCTTGAATACTCTGCTACCTCCTATACTATATTATTATATTTTCGCAGTTGAAACACCCTGTGTCCAGTATACCATATGATATACCTAGCAATTTTTATTATGACGTTTAAAATTGTAAATAAGCAAAAATTTGTATAAAAGTAGGCCATCTGTGGATATACTGTATATTGGGTATATGTATTTCGATCGTCATAAAAGTTTGGATACTTACTGGATTCTGATGTCTCAGATATAAGCCATTTCTTCTTTAAATACGGTAATAAACTCCCTAAAGAAGTTATTCAAAGTCCTAATCTTCGCACAGTAGTTTGTAAATTAAGGATTTGTCTTCTCTCTCTACAATTTTAAATAGGGCCAAATTTTTCTCTGCTTTTCAGCTGTTAAAAAGTCACTGCTTTTCATGTCACCAATATAGCCTCTGTAATATATAAAATAAACTTAATATGGGTAGAATGTAGGCAAGGGACTATGGTTACTCTCACAAGTCCCTCACAATACATTATTACTTAGGCTTTAAGACTTTGGGAACAACCCCCAAATTAACACATATACAGGGTGTCCCAGCTCTATTTATACATGAAATAACTTCACCCCTGTACAAGATACAAAAAAAACTTAAGTTAATGTTTATGTTTATTTGGAAACACACTTTTTATTGACAGTACTCAGTTAATATACAAGGTGTCCTAAAAACAGACATTTTAATGTCAAGTAGGTTTTTCTTTAATGCAACACCCTGTATATTTTAATTAATTTTGAATCTATTAAATTCTACATCAAAAACGTGTAACACACTATATGTCATTTATTGCTGGTTTTTGAGATATCAACAGTATTCTTTTTTTTATCCAGTTGCCAGTTAAGGTTGTTTTCAAATATGTTGCCCACCAGGTTAAATGTATCCTTATTCTGCAAAACCTGGCCACTCATAAGCAAAGGGTGAGTGAATTTTTTCGCGACCAGGAACATGATTGTGTTTTTGATGCATTAAATTGAACGAGATTTTTGGCACCTCATTCCAATATCAAATTGAGGTCCTGTGAAAGAGATATCTGCATCACCGTGCATTTGCTTTTCAAGTCGAGTTGAGAGATTGGTTTAAGAACCTGAAAACTGGAGTGAAGGGTACTATCGTCTACTTTTACCAAGTGTACCTTTTAATGTAAAATATGTTAAAGAAAGAATAGGAATTTTAATCTAAAAGTTATGTACAGGGTGACTTAAAAAAGAAATTTTGTTTTCAATTTGTGTAAGATACCGCAGGTGGCGCCACTAGAGTTTACAACAAATTTAACAGCAGATACTAATTTTTTATCTCTTAAAACCACCCTTTGCCAAATATTGTGTCACAATGTACCTACTAATCCCAAATAAATTTTTGTCACCCTGTATCTCTAAAACCATCCACTTTTGGGCTAAGGTAAGTTGGGTTAAATTGTCATATTTTAGCCTCTGAAGTTTGTGGTATCAATTTTTGCACCACAGAGACACCTGTATTTTCTTCTGTAAAAGCTTCAAAACATTTTAAACTAAGTTTTTTCATATAAATATAAATAGTATTATACAAGAAAAATAAAGTTTAGGTGCAATAAATAAAACATAGTGTAAAAGACATACCTATTCTTGGTTTGGCCTTTTTAATCTTGTAAACCCCTGTCTGTTGCATTGTCTAACCAAATTTTTTATCATGTTGTGCCCTTTCATATCAGTAGAACTCATTAATCTTGGTTTCTTTCTTACACATGCTAAAAACAATTAAATAATTTCGGACACTTTCAAGAAAACTTTTATATTTTATTGCAAATAATGAAGAGATTAAAAAATAAATAACTAATATTTAGTAAAAATTTTTAAAATAAACAAGCTGGCAAAAATTTTTTAGATAGTCATTTATTAAACAAAAAACTTGAGCTTTTTTATGAATATCGAACATAGAAACAACACAAAACAAATAATAACATATTTTTTACCTACAATAGGCTTTATACATTTCCCATTTTTTTCCATTCCTCCTTTATTATGGCGCTCTAGCCAGTTAGAAGGAGAGAGAAGAAAAGCCTAAATTTTTCTTGGGTTTACGAGCATCTTTTTCTCCAATAGGCACATATTTCATCTGCTGAAAAAAGATTTATTAACGACTTTCTTTAAATTAAAACAATATGAGAACATCCACAGATTGTATTTATAAATAATTTGGTAATTTTTTTGCTTTAAAAAATGCAGATATTTAGTGTGGTCCCAGGATATATGTTACAAGAGGACTAATGGATCAAAATTTTTTAAATTTTAAATAGGCAACTTAAACACTAAATTTCGCTCCTACTTGTCCTATAATTAAGTTTTATTTCATTATGTAAAAAATACAAAAACTGAATTTATCCTCTTGAAACACCTATCTTGGGACACACTGTATATTAGATAAACAACAACTTCTCCGTGGTCTCAGGGGATGCATCAGTAATGAAGCATTAAAGTCTGCATACTATGCACTTTTTCATACCATTATGTTGTATGGTATTTTTGCGTGGGGAAGTGCAGCAAATGCAGACAGGGTTCGGGGTGATTGTATGGATGGTGGAGGGGAGGATCAGGATCTTTTATGGCGGATAAGTTGAAAAAGTGGCGATCGGAATGTAGCAAATTGGGATGGCGCCACCGTAGCTAGTGGAGGGATTTAGTCAACGGCGGCCATATTGGTGCCATCCGGCAGTCGCAGTTGAGAGTGTTGAGACCCAGCTGGTTTTGTTTGTGTTTTCGTTGGTTTTTAATATATTTGAGAAGTGTTTGCTGTGTTTTATAGACATTTTATAAACTTGAACAATTATGAGGAAGTGTTTAGTTCCAGGGTGTAAAAATTCCGAGGATAAGAAGGAAAATTTGGGTGGAAAGACATTTCACAGGTGCGTATTCAATAATTTGGGAAAATTAAAAAAGTAAATATAACCTCTGAAAAATTTCCAAACATTGATATAACCTACAACTCGTGAAAAACGTCGATACCGATTTGAATTTATGGCGCGGTCTCAACTGCGACTGCCGGATGGCACCAATATGGCCGCCGTTGTCTAAATCTCTCCACTAGCGACTGTGGCGCCATCCCAATTTGCACCTTTCGGATTACCACTTTTTAATACATTCAGATGGTTATCCTCCCTCCACCATCCATAGGTGATTGCAAGCAGGCTTTCATTAACCTTAGTGACCTCACCTTTCCTTCGATATACGTTTTGGCCTGTGTCATGTATACTAAAAAAATGAACACCTGTACCTTCAGTACAGGGATTTACATGGCTATGACACGAGACACCGGGATGACCTTGTGGCTACATACTGCAGGCTCCGAAGATGTCAGAATAGACCAGAATATATAGCAGCCAAACTGTTCAACAGACTGCCTTTAGGTATGAGAGAGTTGCCAGTGAAAAGTATGAAAGCGAGAGTAGGTAAAAGGATTTTTCTGTAAGAATGCATTTTATAGTAAGAATGAATTTTTAAATTATAACTTTTTAAATTTTAATTTTTAGCATTTATTTAAATATTTAAAGCACTAGTATATTTTAACATATTTTAATATTTTAACTTGTTTGAAGATTAAAATTATTTCATTTTTATTTTGGCTTGTGCACATACATTTGTATTTTGGCATAAATAAAGTATTTAAATTTAAACAATTAGTTACCTGTAACATGATGATGGCTGTATGGCAAAAAAGTGGATTTCCATTTGGTTTAAGATTTCCGATGCTGCCTGTCTTAGTAATGATATTACTGGTCAAAACAATCGGAACAGATATATTTATATTTGGAGAAATTCTTATTTTATTTCCAAGAAAAGAAAACCAAATATTTTTCTTTCTCTATCATTCAAAAACCTTAAAGAATACAAAAAAATCTTAGTAATAAATAACTCAAGTAATAAGTAAAAAATATAAAGTGGTTTATTTTTTTACATTAACAAACATACCGGTTCAGCTTAACAACATAACACATCGGCAATGTAAGGAAAAGGGACAGTCTAACTAAATACCGGCATGTTAACATAGGTGACTAACGGTGCTTGTTTGTTTTTTACATTACTGGCCAATATATCATAACCTCTTGCTCATGCAGTATATGCTGTCTTTTTGTTCAGTATACCTTGCCCTAATACAGTAACAAACTGCTTAGTGCTCTTTTTTAAAATGCTTTATTAACCCCACCTATATATACTGTAGGGTGGCACTTCAGTTTTCATGCAACACAGAGACATATAAATTTTACTTAAAAAAAGTACCAAACATTTTAAATTTCCTTGGTCCCTTTTGCCTTGTTTTTTTATATATAAAAATTAGCTACTCGTACCCAAGAAAATATGCACTGTATCAAAAAGTTACCGGTTAAAACATAATTATTTACTAGTTCTTTATTAAGAAGGGAGACAACCATCTAGGCATTACCAAAGTTCAAAAATTTTTAAAATAAAAATTAACAGTGTTAAAGATGATTTTGTTCTGTTTTAAAGAATGAGATGAGTACAATGTCATAAAGTTTCCTTACATAAAATTAATTTTCACCAATATCATAATTAGCCATTTGCAAATAAGTTGTACATACAGTATAAGCAATAGTTAAAGGTATATCGGCCAGTAAAGCAACAAAGAATATGCGATAAGTCATCCAATCTGAAATGTTTACATATCGGTATTCACGTTACTATTTATATTATATTACTATCTCTGTCTTTGCATCGCCTATGTGTTATTTTATTTAGCTGATTCTGTACAAAATAATTTAAAATATTTGTTTATGTAATAAAGCAGTAAACAACGACCGACATATTTCTATAGCCACGCCAATGAACTGCAAAACAAAAACATGCATACTTACCATGTGAAATGACACTTTGGTGTTTAAAAAGTCTATTTTTTTGCATACTTGGCATTTAGGAACCATATTGAGCAATTATTTATACAAGAAACACTAAAAACACAGAATAAAACCATAAATCCGTCCAAAACAGTCCATCAAGCCCATGGCAACGCCGCAAAGAATCACGTCATAATGATCTCGGCAAAAGACTTGTTCCCGCCTGATCGCCTCACAGTGTTGCCAAGTGAGTTCAGATGAAAACCTCCCGGGTAGTTCTAAAAACCCTTTTTTCGGAGTATTTTGAAAAGAGCAAAAAAGGGTCTTCACTTACAAAACCTCCTAGAATACAGAAATTAATTTCACGAATAAAGAAACTAAATAGCAAATAAAGGGTATTCACCTACATAACCTACTTTCTTGTGGAAAATATTTTTATTTTGGCGAGGGTTCTGACTTCTATTAGGTATCTACCTAGTTGATGAATTAGCAAAACTTTTATATTAGTTTTGAATAAAACTATTGCATTCATTTCTTTATTTATTTGCTGTCTTAAAAGCATCTAATTATTGAAAGAAGCATCACCGCTGGGCCGGGCAAAAGGGTGAGAGAGAGAGAGAAAGAAAATAAGATAATAAAAGCCAAAATCCTTAAAATTACACAATTACTAAATCTCAAGTATAGGAAATATCGAGACGGAGTACTCTGCCGCTGGGTAAACGTGTGTGTCAAAATTGTCAAATTAAACCAATAAAATGACTTCTTTTGACAGTTTTAACACTTCGCTAACCCAGCAGCTAAGCAGCTGAGTACCCCTGAATGCGCCCATTGCCTATCAAAAATTTTTCTTTCCTTTTCTCGACGTTAAAAATGGAACTAAAGGGAATTTATACACACATTTTTTCGAAATTGCATAAATAATGCAGAATAAACACATCATATTGCTTAATATTAAGGACGTATATGGCGTTCAGACTACACTAGTTTCTAAAAATTAAAAATCCCTTTTTCCCTTTTGTCATCCAAAATCCCCGAAAAAAGGGGATAAACCCCGGTCTCTGGCAACATTGCGGCCTCTCTGCGGACGGCGCGGCGGGTCGCGACCGACACGACGCGACGGGCCAGAGTGGAGCAACGGTAAAGCCAAGAAATTCCATTCCAACGTTGTCGAGTTATTTAGTTAATTTTCCGTGATGCAGAACAAAAAGAAAAACCATGTAAATAATTAAATATAATACTGATTTATTTAAAATTAATCACAAATTTAAAATACTGATATCAAAATCACCATAAAATTCGGACGATTTTCTCGAGATTACTAGTATAAATATTATTAACAAATAAATACAAGGCATAACAAAAGTAAAGCCGTTAAAAGTGGCACTAGCGCCTTCACTATTGCGTCATAACAGTTGCCATGGTAGCTTATAGTCCAGGCAAATAAGAGAAATTTTTAATGTCTGATCGTGATCAAATGTAAACAAGTTTCGTCTCTACTACACGTCAATGGTGGCACTCCATCAGGTCCAGCACTCTTCGATGGATCTACGCTCTTAGGTCTGGCTTCTAGTTCACTCTCACTAAAAACATGATAATTCAGTACACCCCCAAATTTTACAGACACCACCTCATCAAAATTAACGGCATCATATTTTTTGTAGCAGGATTGAAAATATGACGCGAATGCATTACTAATATCCTGAGGGTCATCAAAAATACATTCGCCAAGCTTCATAGTAGATGGTATCCCCGTATCTCGCCTTAAGTTTTTAATATATGACCAGAAGTGCTTCACATTCTCCGGTATTAGATGCTCTGTGCTGGAGACGAATGACAAATAACATAAATCAGTGTGAAACTTTACATCATGTCTAACATCCGAAAAAGCAGCATATATATCCAAGCCTGTCCTCTTAAATCTCTTGTAGAGTGTATTATTTTGAGCAATTAACTTTCGTAGATGTTTGCTAAACCATTTGGGATATTTCTCGCTTTGAACGACCTTCTTTGGAACATACATTTCTATTCCCTCAAACACTCTGAAATAAAACATATCAGTCAAGGCATCCACATCATTATCGGAGATCAAAAAAGACCAATCTGCATGGTTGTAGAAATTATTGTGTTCAACATAGTTTGCTTTACAAAATTGATACACGCTAATGGAGGTCCTATTTTTAATATTGGGTACATAGTGTATGTCTACAGTTACCTCCAATGGAGGGTGGTGAACATCAGCGGGAAGCAGAGGTTGTTCGCACAATAAAACGGAGAGATAATTAAAGTCATCGGAAAATACCAAATCCAGCACACGATCATTTGTATTAGTTATCAGGTTATTCTGTTGCAGCTCCAAGAAAAACATACAGTCGATTAAGGTCTCGGCTGAAGGAGTTGTGATATGTTGAGGAGTAATAAAGTTATCCTCTATTGTCCAATTCACTCCGGGCAGATTAAAGTCGCCGAATATGAAAAACTTTGAAGAGTCAAGTCACCTTATATACGTATATTATTATTTAGGCTTTGTAGTTTGTACTATTTAACACTAATTGGAGTTTTTTACTCTGTAATGTGTAATTATGATAAATAAATAAATAAAAATAAATAAATAAAGGTTTTATAGTTAGCTGAACTTACCTTATTTTTTCGAGCACATAAGGTTTTTATCTCTGGTGTAAGCCAGTATTTGATTTGCATTCCTTTTGGTTTAGGTTTTCTTTCTGGTATCACTCTATCCAGAACCGATCTTATTCTAACATAAAAACTATTATACACACGATTTACATTGGTCTCACTCAACACACACTCCCAGGACTCATCCAAAAGTTCATTTCTGTATTGTTCCAGTTTTACTTTGGAGAAAAATCTCCTTGGAATAAGTAATTCATGTTGTGTTTTCTTTACACAAGAAAATTTCATGACCTGATCAAAGTGATCAGATAGTCCAGATACTACAACTGAGTTTCCCCGTGCTGAAAATTTATAAAAAAATTATCCAAAAGTGTAGATAAGCTTTGTGTTACCCTTGTGGGTTCATAATTATAATATATTAATATATTACTATCACGACTTGCAGAAGTCGGTGTGGGTGGGAGTCTTTTAAGGTATGTAGAATCATATATCAAAAATCGTTCACAGTACGTCTCTGTTCAGGGCTTTTGTTCAAATTCATTTATCGCTACTTCCGGGGTAACTCAGGGGTCGCACTTGGGGCCGTTATTTTTCATAATATACATTAATAATATAGGATCTTGTTTTCAGTACTGCGACTACTTACTTTACGCAGATGACTTAAAGATATACTCCTCTATCTCGAGTTTGAGTGACTGTGCTAACTTACAAACTGATCTGGATCGCTTGAGTACATATTGTGAAGAAAATAGTTTGTTTTTAAATTTGGATAAATGCACAACAATTACATTTTCTCATAATCAAAATCAGTTTAATTATATTTATCGGTTAAAAAATACACCACTGAAAAAAGTGGACCATACTCGGGATCTGGGAGTTGTTTTTGATTCTAAGCTAATTTTTGACCTGAATGTTGACGCTATTGTTAATTTGGCTTTAAGAATGCTGGGTTATGTAATAAGAAAATGCAGGCCATTTAGAAATATCAAGTCAATTATCTGTTTGTATAATTCTTTTGTTTTAAGTAAGTTAAATTTTGCTGCCGTTATTTGGAGCCCTAGGCAAAACACTTTTAGTGAGAGACTTGAAAGAATACAAAATAAATTTTTAAAATTTATTGCATTTAAACAAAACTTTATCATTACTAATAATGATATCACTCTTGCCCGAACTCATTTTCATCCAAGGTCACTGAGTGACCGCAGATTTACTTATGACATTATATTTTTGTATAAAATTTTAAATAATCTCATACAATGCCCTTGCATACTACAAAAAATATCACTTAATGTCCCACAAAGGTCTCTAAGGGTAAACGAATTGTTTTTCTTGCCATTTAGAAGCACAAGTACAGGTCAGAATTCGCCTCTCTGCAGAATAATAAGAAATAGTAATGTGTGTGCTGAACAAATAGATTATTTTTCAATGTCATTATCCCAGGTTAAAACTATATTAAAAAATATGTAATTGCACAGAGCCGATTTCCGGCACTGTACCGTCTGTTTCTTTTTCTTTTTAGTTTCATCATATCTGTAAGTATTAGCTTTAGTTTTATTACTTTGTAAACAATTCACTGATTTCTTTAATTATTATATAGGATAAGGATATGTTAAAATTTATGTAAATTAGTGGATACCCTAGTGGGTACTTTTTGTACCTGTTGTATCTCCTGGACAGGAATAAATAAATAAATAAATAAATAAATTGTTTGAACCAAATTAAAAGCCAAAATTAGGTCAATAAAAATATTTTTTTCAATACTTGCTTTTATCACATGTTTAAGATATGGAATTTTAGTATTAATATCAACTTTTATTTGCAAAAAAATTAAAATCTTCTATGTTGCCCTTTTTGAAATATGTGGAAAAAAGTATTTTTTAATATACAAAATAATTACGGAGTTTTAACCTTCGGATGCAAAGGTTTTTATTTGCAAAATAATTTGTTTGGAACTTTTTTGAAGAATTAAAAACTTGCCTGTACTGTGTTATTGATAATAATTTATTTACCAACATAACAGAAACGAAAACATTAAATAAAATTATTCTTTATCACAATGGCGATAAAACAAACCTAAATAAAAATTATTTGTATAAATTAAACAATCTTTAACAAAAATACAAACTCCTTAAAAGATAAACTAAAATTTAATTCCTGGAAAAACATAATTTTACAAAATAATTATATATTATTATAAATG
Organism: Listronotus bonariensis; assembly: GCA_014170235.1. Classification (NCBI taxonomy): domain Eukaryota; kingdom Metazoa; phylum Arthropoda; class Insecta; order Coleoptera; family Curculionidae; genus Listronotus; species Listronotus bonariensis. The sequence continues at coordinate 88,490 of JACEGR010002105.1, read as the reverse complement.
TTGTGAATTGTATGAGGAAAGACATCTAAGTATTTTTTTGTAATTTTCGAAATCATTTACGTTTATTCTAAAGTTTTTTTCAAATATTTTAAAAGAATAATGTACTTGTTCCGAGGCCTGCTCGGAAAAGAAACCCAGTGGTCGCTTATATTGCTCAATAAATTCTGGTACGTGCTGTTGTAGAGCGTGAATTTTGGGTGTTGGATGAATATTAATTTTTTTCAATTCTAAACTAAACTCGTTAATATATATTTTATAATTATTGTTGAGGGTGTATCCAAAACATGCGTTAACCACCTTGTTAAATGCATAAAACACCGGCACGTATTTATTTCCTAAAAGTAAAATTTTTATTTATTCAAATATATAGATTATATTAATATTTTTTAATTCAATGTTTCAAGTTCTTTCATCTGTTATGAAAATATATTTTCCTAATTTTACCTGCTGAAAGCGACTCCAAAACATCTACTTTCTTTAGAAGTTTTCTGGCGCTATTTCCATTAAACTTCCCATGTTGATCAGCTCCAAGGGACAATTTTTGAATCCATTTTTCCGCCACCTCAGGATATTCACATTTAAAGCTATCAAATATCTTTTGCGTAATTCCCAAAAGAATATGAAGTTCTGGAGGGGGTATGTAGTTTAGTACTGGGGTGTCTTCGTCTCCGATTATTAAAGGTAAGTTAGTGCAATTTTCTAAAATAAAGTACCTAATAATAACTTATTTAACAATTTTGGTTTAAAAATTTAATATGAAATTTTAACAGTAAAAGTATTGTATTATAATAGTTAACTTACCATATCTCTTTGCTTTAGAAGCATCTCCCTTAGCTTCTGTTTTCCATAGTCTAAACTGATTTGAAATGTTTTTTATTAACACGCTTTTATTAGCTTGGGTTGTCACTATCTATCTATGTAACGGAATCTTTGAGCCTAATTTTTACCAACTTCCAGCGATTCGATTTCTTTGAAACTTTGCACACGTATCAAGGACCCATGACAATGCAATAATCTGCAAACAGTATCCCGTTATCCTGATTAGGAATGTCAGGATAAATAAATTCCTTTAAAGATATTTTGTGTCTCTTGACAAAATGGCGAAGGAATTTTTAGTGAATAAACTGGAGCATTTAACTAATTGATATATCGAACTAAAAAATGAAAAATAAATTACAGTTTAAAAAAACTAAAAAACACGCTTAATATATTAAATGTTATAATTATTATATTTGCCAATATCTATGAGGGAAAAGTTATGAAAAAATAGTAAAATGCACCCCACGCTTTTTACTCTGAAGTGACAATCTTTTTTTAATGAAAAATTATTTTCTAATTTTTAGTTCGGTTGCATATAAAAGCGTGTTTTTTAGTTTTTTTAAACTATTATTTATGGTTCTTGGGGACCATATATTGCTTAGCTCTTTTGCGTTTATATTACACCAAGGGCACGGGTGTGATGAGGCATTGCTTTGGAGTCCAAGAAGCACCATAATCAACTTCAAATCAGCTGCAAAAGTGTAGGGACATACTCCACATATTACCTGCAGATTAAGTTCTTCCAAGAGCGTTTTTACATTTTCATATGTTTCCATGAAATTTGGTCCAAGACCAATAATGAATAATTTTTTTATGCCTAAGTACTTATACTTTGCTTCTTGATTGCCGTTAAGAGGCAGTAGAGTCATGCAAATTTTTAACGAGCTTCCACCCCCATCTATCCCAATTTTAATGTGGAAGTCATCTTGTAGACTTCTGGCCTTTAAAATGTACGTAACGAGAGCTGGAAGATCATTACAATGTACAAAAAATGGTGTGTGTTGATTTTTGAACATATGATAGCAGGTAATTCTGTTAATGTAAAGAAATTATCAAGCAAGTGTGTTTTATTTAGAACCTTTTTTTCAGCGTACCTTCTACCAAATTTTTATCTACATTGCGAATATGCTTAGCAATTTTTTCCATTGCAGTTACAGATAAATTGCAGTCTTGCCTAATTTCATCAAATGTATCGACATTTAGTACTTTCGGTGTGGAAGCTTCGTTTTTATAAATTATTTTTAATTTCATGTCTTTACCTCTTTCTTTTTTAAACTAAGTGAAGTGAGCCCTTGGGAGAGTTGTTCCTCATGCAAGATCTGAGTTGCAATATTATGTTTAGTGTCTTCACCAACCAAATGAAGTGTGTTTTTTATTTTAGATGTTTTATTACATTTATGAGTTTTACCTCTATGGAGTTTACAGTTGCATTTATTACAAATCTTTATAGATTTTGTCAAAGTTTTTCGTTAGCTGTAGGCCTTCCGACAGGGTTCTTTCGAATAACAAATGAAAATGGTAACAGATTTTGTGATTTTGGATTTGGGCAGGTTCTCAGTGTGGACACTTGACATATCTGGCAATTGCATTTTGAATCGCGTTTTGGTCTTATTTTTAGTTTGTTATAGTCGATAATTTTCAGTAATTTTTGTGTTTTTAATTTAATGTAACAGCTTTTACATAGTACATTTGGCGTACACCAATTTTTGGAGTCGAAATCAGGTAAAAGCAGTTTCACTTAAATTTTAGTTTGAGCGCTAATATTAACTGCCCTTGGTGCTTTATTGAAACATGTATAACAAACCGTAGAACGGGCAACTTTATGATTTTTAGCTAAGCGGGGCATTTTAAGTACACAAAACAACTTCACAACATTAACACTGCACTAGGTACTAAAGCAAAACAAATACTTACTAAATAAATTCGAAAATTTAATAGCAAAAAAAAATAAATAAAAATGCTCTTGACTGGAGATAAAGTTTTATTCGGACATTCCTTATCTCGGTTTAAAATTTTTTTGACGATATGGTAGAACAAAACAGATAACAAAGCAAAGTAGAAATATACATATATATTACCGGGTATTTCTCAAAAAGGGCAACATAGAAGATTTTAATTTTTTTTGCAAATAAAAGTTGATATTACCACTAATCTAAAAATCCATATCTTAAACATTATATATTTTTTTCTTGAAAACGCCAAATTAACCAACGTGTTATTAGATCAATATTAAAATCTCCGCACAAAATTATATTATAAAATTTATATTTTAGTTGTACATATGACAGAATATTTTCAAGTCGCTCTACAAGCATATTAAATTTACCAAGACATGTTCTGTACACACAAATAATAACAGTACTTTCATTTCTATTTATTACACATGAACACTCAATCTGTCCTTCTATTGATTTTTCCTCTCCTTCTTTTAAGGCCTCAAACTTAAGTCCACTTTTCACCATTATACAGGATCCACCATGTTGCATTTTTTCCCTTTCATAGCCAGATATAATACTATATCCATCAATTTTAATGTAGTTACATTCACTTTTCTTCAACCAGTGCTCTGTCAAGTATACTATATCTGGTTGTATTTCACCTTCTTTTATAAAAACCTCCAGTTCCTCTACCTTATTGCATAAGCACTGTATATTTTGGTGCATCACACTCATACCGTTGTCATCTTCGTCATCAGTTATGTTATTACCTTCAATCTCTCGATTTGTGTTTTATTCCCCTGAGCAATGATAGGTTCGTCAGAAAGATTTAGTTTTTTAATTTCACGATTTTTGGCTCTCCTTTGATGTATTTTATTTTTAAGTTTTCTTCACCATCCTCCAAACGTTTTTTTAGGTCCTCTCTTACTAATTTGTACTCCTGAAGTTGCTGTTTTGTTTTGTCACTAGCAAAGGCTAGCTTTGCATACCTAGGTTTTGTTCTTATGTTCTTTGCTTTCGCCAGCACATCTCTTACTTCTTTCTCTGATGACAACAATACTTTGACAGGTCTCAATTTTCCTTGTTGACGTTTTCCTATCCTTACAACCTTTAGGTTTTCTACGGATAATCCAACTGGAATGTCTTCAAATATTTTGCTTATTAAGTTTACATCATGGCATCTTCTTTCTTCAGCTTCATCGGAATCCAGCTCTTCGATTCCAAATACAACCAGGTTTTTCTTTTTGTACTCTCGGTCACTAATCTCCTGTACTGCCTCCGTGACAGGCTTAACGGATTCTTCTTTTAGCCCCTTTTCTTCAAGTAGTTTTATTGATTGTCTAAGTTTGTTAATCTCATTTCAAAACTTTTGTTGATCCTTATTTGTTCTTCATATTTTTCTAATAAGTTTGTGTGCTTGAGCTCAATATTTTCCAGTTTATCCATTACATCCTTCAAAGTATATTCTTTCTTTTCAGGGATTTCTGCATTCGCGCCCAGTGATGGTCTTTTGACACATCCTTCTTTCGTAGTACATTCTTGACATGTCCATCTTTTTCCATTAGGTTTCTTAAATTCTTCTTCATACATATTCAAGACAGTCTTGCTCATGCTTATACATTTTATATGCAACCATTTTTTACATTTTGTGCATTGTATTGCATATGTATTCTCTGTTGACCTTTTACATGTCAAACATTTCACATCCACCATTTTATATTTATTTTGCTACTTATTTCTTCTTATATTCTAATTCGTCTGCACTATACACAATGTTCAATAATAAAACAGCAACAAAAAATAAGTTCTCAGCCAGGATGTTAATATCAAAATGCAGATAGATAAGCATATACAAAAAACGAGGAATTCGCTTGCTTTGTTTACACTTAAAATCAGTTTTTATATGCTTATAAAACTTAAAAAAAAAAATTGCTAATTGTATAGAACTTAGTATTTTAAATAGTCTTTAAAAGTTTCTCCAATTTTAAATCACTCTAGCCAGTACGAGAGCAAAAAACCCGGACTGAAATTCGCACGATGTGTTCACGACGAGCGGGTACGTACTGTTATATACATATTGTTCCAAAACATCTCGTATAAAAACACGTGCCTTCGTTTTTATACCTTTATTAACAATGTAACGTAACTATGGTTACAATAACGGCAAAATCTTAAATTGTCAATGTCTCTAACTGATCGGAGGTTTCCCGTCGCCCTTTTATAGTATGGTGGAAGAGTAAAGAATGATCTAGAATATTCGAGAAATATCGTGAAAATTCCATAGTACATGATGGCATAAAAGTTATTAATGGATAATTCGGGCGTTTTCGGAAACCTTCGAAAGTGATGAAAGAACTTGGAAAAATTAAGGTAAATTATTTAAATAAATTAACAAACCAAATTAAATGATCCTAACTCTCTAAAATTCTATAACCTAAACACATTTTTGAAAGTCTGTAACATTGCCCCCTTCCAAGTTTTGATCGTCTCGATCAAGTATCTTCACTGTCTTGATAACGGCTTAGCCTTTCTAGATGTACTACTTTCATCTTTGCCTGTGGACTCTTCTGTATACGGTACACCAGATCATTAAGCCTTGTCACCACTTTATATGGCCCCTCCCATGACTTCTGTAGTTTCGGTGAACGCCCCTTGGTTCTTCTCGGATTGTATAACCAAACTTTTTCACCGACGACATCCCTGATGGTTAGCTTTCAAGTCATAGCGGGATTTCATACGGTCACTTCCTTTTTGTAACTTGGTACGGACCTCTTCATGTATCCTCTGTAGCTGTTTACTTAGTTGACTTACATAGTCTTCTGCTGGTTCTTCATTGGTGGAAGGTCGTCCTGTAAGCAAGTCAACTGGAAGGCATATTTCCGCTCCGAAAATGACTTTAGCAGGTGTTTCGCCAGTAGTTTCGTGAATTGCGGAGCGGTATGCTAATAAAAACGGCTGTATACAGTTATCCCAGTCACTTTGTTGGTCATTTACTTTAAGTTTCAGGTAGTTATCAAGTGTTCTGTTAAATCGCTCTACCATACCATCGGACTGGGGATGAAGAGGTGTTGTTCTTGTGTTATGAATTCCCAGGAGATTACAAAGGTTCTTGAAAAGATCGGACTCAAAGTTTGTGCCTTGATCGGAATGTATTTCTCTAGGAACTCCATAGCGACAAATCCATTTTTGAAATAATACATCAGCAACAGTGATAGCTTCTTGATTTGGGATTGGGTAGACTTCTGGCCATTTACTGAAGTAATCCATCGCTACTAATATATAGCGATTCCCTGATTTACTAAGTGGAAATGGCCCTGCTATGTCTATGGCAATTCTTTCAAAAGGTGCCCCTACATTGTATTGCTTCATCTTGCCATGGCTTCGTGTTTTTGGTCCCTTGCTGGAAACGCAGTCCTTACACATTCTGCACCAGTCTTTTACATCTGCACGACTTCCCATCCAGTAGAACCTTTCTCGAACCTTTTCAAGAGTCTTCATAACTCCGAAATGGCCACCTCCTACACCATTATGCAAGGCTTGCAATACTTCAGGAATCCTTTTGGTTGGTAGGATTATCTGATGTTTATGGATTTTGCCGTCAGAACTTTCCCAGACCCTTTGTAATAGGGCATCTTTAATAACCAAAGAGTCCCATATGGCCCAGTACCCTTTATGTCTTGGAGACTTTGAAGCTATTTGCTGATATGGTGGCCTTTTCACATTTTCTGTCTTAAGTTTGACAATGTCTCCAAAATCTGGATCTTCTAGTTGTTCTTTTGCCAAGATCTTAGGGTCCCATTCTTGAGAGCACTGGATGCGTGTTCTTCGGCAGTGGAATTCATCGGGATCTTCTTGCTCTTCTCGTCTGCTGCAGTGTTTGCATTCGTCCGGGCAGGGTCGTCTTGATAGAGCGTCAGCATTCTTATGGTTCAGTCCTTTTCGATGTTCGATTTTAAAGTCGTATTCCTGAATACGTTGCAGCCATCGGGCTATCTGACCTTCAGGGTTCTTGAACTGAAGCAACCATTTAAGTGATGATCCGTTCTTAGGTGGAATTTCTGGCCATACAGGTATTTATGAAAATGCTCCAAAGATTTGACAATAGCTAAAAGTTCTTTTCTAGTGACACAATAATTTCTTTCAGGTTTGGACAGAACTTTGCTAAAATAGGCTATAACTTTTTCTTGGCCATCTTGAATCTGTGACAATATTCCACCAATAGCAGTGTTGCTTGCATCAGTGTCCACAATAAATGTTTGATTTGGTTGTGGATATGACAACACCGGAGGATTGCAAAGGGCTTTTTTAGATGTATGAAAGCTGCTTGACAATCTTCAGTCCATTCATAGTTGTTGTTATTTTCCGTAAGACGATGTAATGGTCTCGCAATATCGGCAAACCCCTGTATGAACCGTCTGTAGTAGGTACACAATCCCAGAAAACTTCTAATTTCATGCTTATTCTTTGGTATAGGCCAGTTCTGGATAGCTTCGGTCTTCTCTGGATCGGTTCTTACTCCATCTTCTGTAATTATATGCCCCAGGTACTTGACTTCTTTCTGGAACAGGTGACATTTCTTTGGGCTAAGCTTCAGCTGGGCGGATCTAAGCTTTTAAAAAACCTGTTCAACGTTTTTCAGGTGGTCATCAAATGTTTTTCCAAGAATTATTATGTCATCAAGGTATACTAAGCATGTTTTCCAAGTTAGTCCCCGTAGTGTTAACTCCATCAAACGTTCAAAAGTAGCGGGGGCATTTCATAAACCAAATGGCATAACATTAAACTGCCACAGTCCGTTTCCAGTTGAAAAAGCAGATTTTTCCTTGTCTTCCGGATGAAGTTCTACTTGCCAATAGCCACTTTTTAGATCTAATGTCGAAAACCATTTTGATCCGGTGAGTGTATCTAGGGTATCGTCTATCCTTGGTAGTGGAAAACTGTCTTTTTTCGTGACGTCATTCAGTCTTCTGAAGTCAACACAAAATCTGGTGGAACCATCTTTCTTCTTGACTAGGACTACAGGAGATGACCATGGGCTCTGGGATGGTTCTATGATGCCTTGATTTTGCATGTCCTCAAGTAACTTTTCAACTTCTTCTTTCTTGGCTAAAGGAATTTTTCTGGGTGGTTGTTTTATCGGTGTTTATTCGAAGTTGAACTACACTGGTTTTACCCAAATCTTTTTCGGATAAAGAGAAAACATCTTGATTTCTTCTTAAAAGTTCTTCCAGCATAGATACTTGGACTGGGTCTATAAAGGATTTTGATGAAATCACCAGGTCTTGTAGAGCCTCAGGTAGTTTACGTGTGGAGACTCCTGCAGGTGTAGTACATGGATGGGTAACTATCATAGCAGCAGGTTGACAGGTACCGACTTTGTCACCCATTTTGACCTGTTGAGGGAAATCTTTCAGGTTCATCATTCTGACAAATACCATATTTTCTTTGGTTTGCGCCAGAGTTCTGAGAGAGCTGGTAGAATTCCTTTAGCGTATAAGGGACAATTTTCTAATGGTTCGACTAACACGATTTTACCTTCTTCTGAATCTTCAAGCCTTGCTTGTATGATGCTTTCTGAGTTTGGCGGTAGAATAACATCTTCCGTGAGGACTACTTCTCGAATCGATGTTTCACTGCTTCGTGGTAGTCTCATTACAATCTCTTCTTTATTGGTTCGTAATACCCGTTGTGGAAGGTCTAGTATAAACTTCTGATTTTCCATAATGTCAAGGCCAAGGATAACTTCGTCCAGGATGTCGGCAACAAACACAACGTGGATAAACGTTGTTGTTCCTAGGGTTATTCTGGCTTCATGTATGCCTTTAACTGGTATAACTTCTCCATTAGCAGTTTCCAAAAGGTAATTCTTTACAGGGCGGAATATTTTACAGTGAGCTACGATGTTCGGCTTCACGATGGTATGTGTGGAACCAGTATCTAAGACCATTTCGCAGTCCCGACCGCACACATTTCCAGGTACTACCAAGCTGGAGCCATTGTTCTGCAGCCGGGATACTCTAATTATTGTTGTTGATGGGGCTTAGTAGCACCGAGCCAGCTTTCGTCCCTTGAAGCTGGCTACTGGGAGTTTTCCGGATTACTTGCAGGGGCATTCGATCTGGTACAATTTCTTAGAATGTGCCCCTCTTCACCACACTTCCAACACAGGATTCTATTCGACGGAAGGTCATGCTTTTGTTGTCTCCATCTACTTGTTTTTGACGTAGGATTTCTTGCAGCTGTTGTATTACTGTTGTCAAATTATCATTTGGATTGCTGACTTCTGGTACATAGTTTGTTCTTCGAAGTCTTGCCTGAGTTCTGGATGTCTGCTTAGCCGTTTCAAACTGAAGTGCGTAGGCAAGAGCTTCTGAAATTTTCTTTAGTCTGGCCATTCTTAATGCTTGGTTCATATCCGGTTCGCGCAGCCCTTCAATGAAACTGCCTACCGCCAATTCTTGCTTAATTTCTTCCGGGTGCGATGGATACGTTAAATTAACTAGACGTACAATGTCCGCTTCGTACTCTTGAAGACTTTCATTGTACTTCTGTCTTCGTCCTTGTAACTGCGCCTTATAAACTTCTTGCAGATGGGTTTCGCCGTATCTCATCTCCAGGAACATGACAATCGATTCATAGTCAGACTGCTTTTCATCGGGATGTTTCTTAACACCTCCATGGCTTCTCCTCGAAGAGCAAGTACCAAAGCTCGAGCCTTTTCTGGTGGGCTCCAATTATTGCCGTTGGCAGCAGCCTCGAATTGTCGAAGGTATGTAACCCACGGTACCTTTCCATCGAAAATTGGTGGTTTCATAACAGTAGTTGAATTACCATTTTCTGCAACGACACCAGTATTAGCTATTTTTTTATCTGTCGCTGTACTTCTTGTTGAATGTGGCTTTGAAGTTGATGAACTTTATCTTCAACCGACTGTTGTATTTCTTGCATATCTTCTTTAACATCTTCCTTTGTAAGTTTTAGTTCGAGTAACATTTCTTGCCTCATTTCATCTTGACTTTGTTGAAATTCTCCCCTTTAAGTGTTCTCGAATCTTTACCATCTTTTCTTTGAGCTCATGCTTCATTTGTTCTTGGCTTTTCTTTATGTCTTTTGAATTTTCTCCATTTGTCGTCTTGTTTCTTCTTGACTAATTTGAATTTCCCGCTTCATTTTTTTTTGGTTGGTCTTCATTTCTTCTTGACTTCTCTTCATTTCCTCTTGATTAGCCTTTATTTCTTTCTTGAGGTCTTCTTGACTGCTCTTTATGTCTTCTTTCAGGGAAATGTCTCGAAGTTTACAGCACAAAAGTCGAATCTGCACTAACTGATCGGAGGTTTCCCGTCGCCCTTTTATAGTATGGTGAAAGAGTAAAGAATGATCTAGAATATTCGAGAAATATCGTGAAAATTCCATAGTACATGATGGCATAAAAGTTATTAATGGATAATTCGGGCGTTTTCGGAAACCTTCGAAAGTGATGAAAGAACTTGGAAAAATTAAGGTAAATTATTTAAATAAATTAACAAACTAAATTAAATGATCCTAACTCTCTAAAATTCTATAACCTAAACACATTTTTGAAAGTCTGTAACAATATATATATATATATATATATATATATATATATATATATATATATATATATATATATATATATATATATATATATATATATGGTTCCAATACACAAACAGGGAGATCCGCATAATGTAGGTAACTATAGAGGAGTGTCACTACTGCCACCAGTGTTGAAAGTCATTGAGAGGGCCATTTTTAATAGACTTATGGAGTTTTTACGTCTTAATAACATATTGGCTACACAACAACATGGCTTTATTCCAGACAGTTCTACCGAATTGGCAATCTACAAAACATTAAAATTTATATTTGATAAACTGGACCAAAATGAAAAGGTCGCAGGGTTATTTTTTGACTTGTCCAAAGCTTTTGACACGATTGATCACTCACTATTAATGAAAAAGCTTGAAATATATGGAATAAGAGGAATAAGTGCATCACTAATTAAATCCTATATAACAGAGAGACAGCAGGTAGTATGTGTCACCGAAAATGGCAGGCAGTATTTCTCAGAGCCTGTGGAATTAAAGCAGGGAGTTGCACAGGGTTCAATCCTGGGACCTCTGCTATTTTTATTATATGCAAATAGTCTATGTGATGGATTCATCACTGGATTGGTCTGTCAGTATGCCGATGACACAACAGTAATTCTGGAAGATCCCACCATGGCTGGTCTGTCTGCTGAATGTTCGCAGGCTGCGGAACCGATGCAGTCATGGTGCAGGGAAAACCATTTAAAACTTAACGAAGAAAAGACCGGCCTAATTCAGTTTAGTAAAACAAATCAAAATAAGTCTGTTCTTGCACGACTAAATAATAAATCAATACCATTACTAGACAACATTAAATTTTTGGGAGTCTATATAGATCCAGTACTGAATTGGATAAAACATATTGATGGGTTGACATCAAAATTAAATAGTTACTGTGCTCTTCTTCGCAGAATACGTGATGTGCTGACTGTCGAGACTGTTAGAATGTTCTATTTTGCCTGTGTTCAGTCAATTATAACCTATGGTATATTGTTCTGGGGTGCCTCTGGAAATGCTTCAAATGTTTTTATAGCCCAGAAACGAATTATTAGGACTATATATTAATTACATCCAAGAACATCTTGTAGAGCTTACTTTTTAAGGTTGGGAGTGCTTACTGTCCCATCCCTTTATTTTAAAGCATTAGTGGTATTTGTGAAAAAGTATCCCGATCTATTTCAAACAAACGCCAATCACTACGCGGATGAAATGACGATGGTAACAAGGGGAAGGGACGGCCTAAGTATTCCTTTCCACACTTCAACTTTTTTGAAAAAGGTCCTTCTTTTAAAGCAATTAAAGCATATAATATGCTGCCTAATAACATCAGGAGCATTAATGAAATGAAAAGGTTTAAATCCAAGGTAAATTAATTTTTAATAGATAAATGTTTGTACTCGTTTAATATTGAAAGGTTATAGGCCTTAATTTTTTAAGTAAGGTTTTTGAATTTGTACTTTGTAACTTAATTTGTTTCTTTTTACTTCCACTACTAGTGATGATATTTTAACTTTATGTTAGTTGTTATATTATTTTAATTTTTATTTTAATTTATTTATATGTATCGTTGTAAACCACTTTTGACGTTGCTTTGTGATGTTTGAATCATTTGGTTGGCAATAAAAGTTATTATTATTATTATTATTATAAAACTTGTGCGTTTTTACCCGCCAAATTAGGACTTGTTCTAATTTTCCCCTATGGGTGACGAGTTTTTGACAAAATTCCCTATATAAATATACGGTTGGTACTATCAAAAGTTTAAATTCTGATACAAATGTTGCATGGATATGATTTTACCTGTGTCCTTGAAAAAACCCCGATGATCAGCTGATGGGTGACGACTCATGTGTCACGGGTGAACACCCCTAAGTGGGAATCGGCTTTTATTCTAGCAGTAGCTGAAAATGATATATTAAATAAGAATATGTTTATTAAGTTTTTGGTTTCCCACTTATAATACGAATAGGTATGTTTTTTTGCTACAGGTGAACATTAAATTTTTTTTTTATTATTTTTGCAAGTTTTACAACTTCATTTAAGACAATTTTCTTTAAGACAATTTTCTAATTTGTTTTCACAACATAAAGCCTTTAAAACTTCTTGAAAATTTCGTAGTTTGAGTATTTTAAGTGTGTATAGACAATTTATCAACTTTTCAAACTTTTCGTGGGACCACAACCCAAAATGGGCGAAACCTGAAGAAAGTTAAATACAATATTCTTATTTTATTGTTTTTCTGAAAATTTGCAAAAATATTTATTATGCTATAATTTAAATATCTTTTTTGTTCTTTCACACCCTTTCTTGTTACCGTGCCCTTTTTAGCAGGCCATATTCTAGATGTAAAATCTATTTATTTATTTATTTATTTATTAGTAATAAAACAATCGCTAATAGTAGCTTCTTACAGTTTTTTTTCAGCAATAAGTTTTGATTAATTGGTATCGCTCGTCAGTCGATATTTCTTAAAAATATCACTTTTTATTGCTTTGGTAAAAAGTTGTTTAAATAGGTGTATGTGCAGATACATTTTGGAAATTATTAGAAAGCTCTTTTTTTATTACCTCGCCAAATAGCAATTGTCTTTTACGTCTGGAGGAACAGAGTATCCATTTACCAATTCAATCACTTTTGTGCGATTTTTTATCACTAGATTTTTACGGAGTTCTGCTTAACTTAAGTCGATAATATCTTTTTCCAAACCATTTGCTTCTTTCGTTTTACATTTTGATGCTATTTATTTTTTTAAATCATTTTGTAACATTTAGCTAACCAGAACTAACTTTCTTCCACGAATTTTTTTATAGCTTCTACTATTATATTATATTTTGTGTATCTTTTATGATACTTTCTTCGTTGTTCCTTCCGTTTTAATGTATAGTTCTGAATTTTCTTCCTTCTTTGCCGTTCGCAATCTCGCTTTTATCTTCTTCTTTCTTGCGTTGATATATTTTTCTATTTTTCTCCCATTTTTAATAATTTCTTACCCTGAACCTATATTTCTTGTCATTAGCAAGGACTTAACATGGGCACATTTTGTCTATGTTAATGACCAAAAAAATGTCCATGCAAATGACAAATGTTCGTTAAAAATTAAAAAAATATATAAATAATACTTAAGAAAACAAACTTTAATGTGCAATTTAGACTATATCTTAAATACTCTTTGAAACATATGTTTTTTTTAAATAAGCTATTTATTAAACTGTTTTTTACCTGTCCATGTTAATGAAACACAATAAACATAACTTTTAGAAAATTCGCACAATATCCACTGGCAATTATCTACGCGTAACTAATAGTTCTCGAAAATTCCCGGGTTATTTCGTGTAATCCCAACTCATGTTCCGTTACACCGTTGTTACGTCTTTTAAAGCGTTTTAAAAAATGTGAATCAGGTGGCAACGTGATGTCCATGGTAATGACTAAAAAGTGGATGAAAATATTTGTTAACAGAAAAATAGTAACAAATAAATTTTAATGTTGCAAAATTTTATCAGAATATGATAATTAAGGCATAGTGATTAGGCCTTTATTCAAATATTTTCATTTAATTAACACTTCTAATTATAAAATGTTTTTTTTTATCTTTGGACAAACCACGAGCCTAAATACTAACGTACCCTGGGTGTCTTAAGCGAGGTAAGAGGAAGTGTGTTGACACGGGACTTAAATACTTGAAGATTTGGGGGTAAGGAAAGAAAAAGACAGTCCATGTTAGTGATATTTTAATTGTTTAAACATTTTTTTCAACAAATATATAAATTATTAGAAGCTCCCATAATGGTGCCATGTTAGAGGCCACACAAATGCACATTTTCACCAAAACAATTTTTTTCAAAACAGCTTACTTTTTTGAAAAATCCCAGGGACTATATATTTTACCCCAATTTGAGAACGGCCCACATAAGTCCAACCGTATTTGACTTATTTTAAATTTTATGTCAAAAATGACGTTTGCATGCCATTATATTTATTTATTTATTTATTTATCTACAAATGTACACTACAGAATAAAAACATTAATGATATATGAATTGGGGTTTTGTTTCTCGTAGTAAAAGAACTACTCTAGCAGACTGTATTCTTATTTTCACAATTGATAAATACAGAGTGTCAAAAATAATCGTTAAAAAATTATTACGACAAAAACCTTGGGGCCCTGTCCTCCTGAGATCATTGATGATTGCCTTAGTCTGTTTTTGTTTTTTAAAGTTTTATAAACGTATTTAATGTTGTTTTATAGTACAATTTTATTAGTATTTGTAATATTGTTATAGTTAGATAATTTTGTTATACTGTCCTACAGAATTTATTATAAAATGGCCTGGTCCGTCAATAAAATATTTATTTATTTATTTAAAAGTAATTTTTTATAAATGGAAACCCCAAACTTTTTTACCTTATCCTATTAAGCATCAAAAATAAGAATAATTTTGTATAAGGCTGTCTATTCCAAAAATTTATAGTTTTTAAAATATTAAGAATTAAATATTTATCTATTCTAAAAATGCTTTTAATACAACAGCTTAGTTTGGCTTCTAGTTGGCCTTGACAACAAAATGCGGCGTCACAGCCAACTACCCCGTACCTACCCGTACTGAAATTCATTGTTAGAATAGATAAAAATTAAATCGTTAATATTTCAAAAACCATGAATTTTTGGTATAGACATCTTTATACAAACTTACCCTTATTTTTAATGCCTAATAGGATAAGGTAATAAAAGATAGGGGTTTCCATTAATTTGAAAAAAATGACTTTTAAGGTTTTGGCCGTTATAAATTTTAACGATTATTTTTAACCACCCTGTACTTATTAATTGTAAAAATATCGACATACTTTCTTTACAAGGAACTCAACCCCAACTCGTATTAAAGGGTTTTGTTTAGAAGAAATGGATGGTTATGTAATGGCTTGCAAACGTCAATTTTGACATAAAATTTAAAATAAGTCTAAAACGGTTCGACTTGGGTATAGAACATTATACATAAAATATCTTTAGAATTTTTAGCATAATTTAAAAAATAAATAATATATAGGGTGTTTCATTTAAAATAAGGAAGTTGACATTAACTTCCGGTGTAACCGGACGTGGTAGAGCTGTCAAAATTTTTTTGGTTGTATATCCCCCACTGACTTTATTATGTTACCAAATTTTCAAAATTTTCCAAAGCGTACTTTTCGAGAAATCGATCGCGGCAGTTCCCGATGAGACACCCTGTACTATTATCCTTAACTTACTTCTCATAGAACAGTAATATAAACAAAATTGGTGTTGCTTTCCATGACCATCTTTGGTAATTGTAAAGAAACTGTCTGCAACTCCGATTTTGACCAAATTTGGTATACACGTGTTTTTCGGGGTGCTGAAACGTTTCGTTTTCGAGATATCCATCATCAAAGTTGGTATTTGAACTAACCTCATTTTCACTATATTCCCCCTTGTTTATGCACACAATTATTAATTTAAATCTAAAGTGCCCCACAACATTTTATTTTTACCTTTCGTTTTTTTGTGAATTTTACACCTTTCCTCAAATAAATGGTAATTTTCTAGAAACCCGCGGCAACTCCGATTTTGATAAAATTTCGTACACGGAGGTTTTTTAGCGCTGATCAAGAATCTGAAAGATTTTTTGGCGGAAACGTTTCGTTCTTGAGATATTTATCATTAGACTTGAAATTTAAACTAATCCTATTTTTACTATAGTCCCCCTTCTTTTTGCACATATTTCTTGATTTAAAGCTAAAGTGTCACACTATATTTGATTTTAACCTTTTTAAACCTCATTTTTTAAAGTTTTTACATTATTTTTGCTTTAAATTGCAAAGCATTACTTTAATAATGCCGCAACTATACATACAAATAGGGCTTCATGGCACACTGGGATTGTAATGATTAAAAAGTAAAGCTATTCAATTTAATGGAAAAATAATGTAAAATACGTAGAAACACGGGCGAAAATTAAATATTGTGTGCTACTTTAGCTTTAAATCAAGAACTGGGTACAGAGTTAAGGAATATGGCAAAAATAAAATTAGTTTCATTTTTAACTCTAATGATGGATATCTTGAGGACAAAATGTTTCCGCCAAAAAGTCTTTCAAATTCGTTATCAGCGCCTCAAAAACCCCCGTATAACAAAATGCGTTAAAATCGGAGTTGCCGGAGGTTTCTAAAAATTACCAAAAAGCTTTTCATTAAAAAAAGTGTAAAATACATAGAAAAATGTTAAAATGAATAAAAATCATAAAAAAAACTTGTTTTAAGAAAGTTTTTGATTATTAAATTTAATGGATATCTGCAATACGAAACATTGCTGACAAAAACAGTTTCTGATTCGTGGTTAGCGCCCCAAAAAACCCATATACCAAATTTGGTCAAACCCAAAGTTGCTCCTTCTTGTAGTTGCTCCTTTTTATTAACTTTTCATTAACAAACCCTTATATTTTTCCTCTTAATTCTTATCTTCTAGGAAAAAAAGTTTAGAACAAACAGAGTCTAACCATAAAGGAGCACGACATTCTGCCATATTGGTAATGATTTTGTTTGACATTACCAGGAAAAGTTTCCGCCATGTATCAAATGAAATACGTGTCAACATCAGTGCCAGAGAATGCAGTTTTAGTATTATTGAAACACGTTTACACAATACTTTTGAATTGTTATTAAGTTGCAACTTCTTTAACTGTAAATAAAAATCCCAAAGGTTTTTATAATAAGAAAGATACAGGGTGTCAAAGTGAAAAAAATGTTTTAAATTGATTTCGATAATTTTTGATACATTTTAATAAAACTCGGTGTGTAGGAATCTTTTGACATGACCTACCGAGTGACCTACTTAGATCTGATATCCCCATGAGGGGCTAACTATGCTATTTTTTTTCTTAAAGCCCTTTTTTGTTCCACACTGTATGTACCATCTAAGTAAATCAGTAAACTCCCCTACGGTTTCTACACAAAAAGGTATACCTTATAAGTTGTAAGAATGGCTCTAAGCAACTGTTTTCAAGATATTTCAATTTAAGTGACTAAGAGTACATCATTATACTGAATCCGATTCAACCGATCGGATAAAACTTAATCCGACAAAAAATTGCGATATACACGTTTTAGATTGAGTAAGGGATTGGATTGAACGCCGTAAGTCAATCCAGTTTTTCAGGCGATTTGAATTCAGTTCAGTCGGATCAAAGGTTAAATTTATACGATATTCACGGTTTTTGGAAGAGGTTTGCAAATGACAGTTAAGTAAAACAGCTGATAAGTGCAGAAACGAAATAGTGGAAAATAAAATAAGCTTAAATATTTGCTAAAATATTGTGATAGTGTTTCTTTAGTGGTTTGAATTATTATTTTGTCTTATTTTCTGAAATTAAATAAGATGTATTTAAAAAGTATCACAAAAGTAAGGTATTTTTATTTGTTTGCTCTCTTTGCCATTGTGTATACTTTTCTTTGTCAAATTTAAAAGAATTTAGAACCGGATTATCTGCATCTGATAAATTCTAGGATGAAGGGCACAGTATTTTATATATACCCTTAGTGAGTGTCTTAGTGTAACCAAAAAATATCTTTAAAAACAGCGTATTAGTCATAACTACAACTGCCTTATGATAAACAAATGATTTAATATATTTTTCCATATAATTTTTGGTTGCACTAAACCACTTAAATGCAAATATCTTGAAAACGGTTGCTCGGAGCCATCATTACAAGGTATACCTTTATTGTGTAGAAAGCATATGGGAGTTTACTGGTTTAGAGGGCACATATAGAGTAGCACAAGAAAGTTATGACGTTTTAGAGAATATAGTGTAGCTAGCCCCGTCTACTTTACATATAAAAATTAATATCAGATCCAAATACTAAATCGCTCATGTCAAAACACCCGTAGATACCGAGTTTTACTCAAATATTCAAAACGAGTCAAAAATTATTGGAAAAAATTTAAAATATTTATTTCACTTTGACACCCCGTCTTCCTTATTATAAACTTTGGGATATGGGTATGTTTGGTTAAATCTTAATATTGTGACACAAGGAATCTGTGGTTTTTCGGTGCACCATTAATTACCGGACACCCTGTATAAATAAAATAAATTTAATAATAAATTACAATAAATTACGTCCATACAGAAAATAATTATACTGCGACAACACATACAGGTTGTATTTTGAATTGCTTAATCTAAAAAGTACAAAAATTTGAACATATTTTAATGTCAGTGGCGTACCGTTTTTTGTTAGGCCTCAGGCACGATACTAAGTGTGAGCGTCGAGCGGATGATTTAAATAAACAAGTCCTTTAATTCATGCATGCGACTTTCCCGCTCAACGCCGGCCGCTGACGCTGACGCTTAGTATCGTTCTGAGGTCTTGGAAATATTCATTCAAGTGCCGCTCGAGATGTGGACTTATGGACACTGAACTTATAAAATACAGTGTATGGGAGAATGAACTCCCACAGTTAGGTAGCAAATAAAAAGTTTACTATTCAGTATGAAACTAGACTCTTTCTATTTTCAAAAAACACACTTTAACGTTTTTTTTTTTTTACAATGTTTTAAGAGTTACATCGTCTAAGTGACGGCCGTTAGCAGCGTCACACATGTGAAGGTGTTCCTAAAAGTTCCGCATCACTTTTATCACCATGTCTTGAGGAATAGCAGCAGTTTCATCTCCTATCGCTGTCTTGAGTTAGTGAAGTCAAGAACCAGTTGCCTTTAAGTTAGCAACCCATTTTAAAATTGTTTTCCGGTCTGGAACTGACGCATTTGGAGGCAAGAAGCGCGTGCAAAATGCTCTTTTCGTCGCGGTAACACATTCGCCATTTTTGAAGAATGGCACAATAACAAATCCACTTTGCTCACCAGACTAAGACATATCACCGAATAACAAACCTTAACAATCGCTCGAGCGAATGTGACCGTCTCCACCAATGTCCAATCCCCATTACTGATGTTCTAGCCTGATTAAATGTGGTAGTCCATTCTGCCGCACCCTGTATAATTAAGTAAGTGATAAATTACCGCCTTAATACCATAACTAACATTGCCAAATTAAAACAAAATTGGGAAAAGGATATTTAGGATATTGTCAAAAACCATTTTTTACGTTTTAGTTTAACACCCTGTATCTTGAGAACGAAGAATTTGGGGACTTATGTTTATTATAAAAACATTTTCTTCAACGACCGTTAAAAAAATCGGTTTTTTTAATCGTTAACATGAAGTTAAAGTACTCCATTCTAGTACACTACATAAAGTGTTAAAAAAGTAACTTTTTTAATACTTGGAAGCTTTTTTCACACTTTTAATTAGTGTTTTGTTTCAATGCCGCGTCATCAACTGAACCAAACGTTCAAGTTACCTTTGATTTAGTAATTATTTCTTTTAGTTCATGTGTTTTAAAATTTGACAGTTTGCAAATAAATTTAATAGAAATTATTGAAAACTAATAGTAATAATGAATTTGGCTGACTAAGAAATTGAAAAAGAATTTATACTGTTAGTATTATTTCTAAAAAGCAGGTACATCCAATTTTCTAAAATTAAATAAGAGATGCATAGTTATGAAGACGATAGTTGTCTCTTAAAAATAAGGAGGTTATGATTTTTTTGTTGCAATAAAATGACTGTACTGCAAAAATTAAAATTAATAAGTTTAGATAAATAAAACATGTATTAAATGGTATTTGGGGAAATTTTTATACGCTCGTGAAAAAAATATAGTATGTAACACATGCATAAAGTGCCTTTTTTACTCATGGGATTGCCGCACTCGCCTAACGGGTCGTGCTGTCAAACTTCCCATTTGAAGAAAAAGTATCACTTTATGCACTTGTTAAATAAATTACTATTCACTTATTTTGATGAGAGGATTCTATCATTGCCGTTTTGCGCCACTGATCAAAAATACCCTTTATACAGTGTGTCTACGTAAGTTGGCGGCATATGGGAAACTTTTTTATTATTAAATTTACAAAAAAAAGAAAGCCTTATAAAAGTTCTGCATGGTCCAAAACCTAAAATGCTAACCTAAAATCATCAGATATCAAATTGTGTCAGTCATGAACGAGGTTTGGCCAAAAATGTAATTTTTGCTCAAGAGTAAAGTACCTGTATATTTGCTAATGTCGCAAATTGTTATAAAGAAAAGATGTTTAGAATTAAAAATTACTTTCGAAAATGCAATTTTGTTCATTTCAAAAAAAAATAATAAAAAATTTTTAAAAAAATGCGATAATGATAAAATTTAGGTTTGCACATTGGTGCACTATATTTCATGATTATAAATGTCATAGGACAGTTTTAAATAAACTTTTTAAATTAATTTTTATTAAAACAACAAGAATGAATAATGCACTAATGTACAAACTTAAATTTTCTCGATTTTCGCAGAAATTATTTTTTTTTTTTTTTTTTTTTTTGAAATGAACAAAATTGCATATTTGGAAGTAATTTTTAATTCTAAACATCATTTCTTTATAATAATTTGGGATATTAGCAAATATACAGGTACTTTACTCTTGAGCAAAAACTACATTTTTGGCCAAACCTCGTACATGACTGACACAATTTGATATCTGATGATTGCATTTTAGGTTTTGGAACATGCAGAACTTTTTATAAAGAATAACTTTTTTTTAAATAATTAATAAAATTTCCCATATGCCGCCAACTTACGTAGAAACACTGTATAAAAGAACTCTGATATACAAATACTTTTTAAATTTAAATGCTACTTGATATTTGAAGCGCCGAATTTTTTGATTTGAAAATGATGTCTTCTACTTCGCTATTCACTTTTTGTCAAAAGGTTTTCATGTATTTCCTGGATTTCCCATGGATTCCCTAGGATCCCCAATGTATTTCCTAGGATTCCCCAGGAATTTCTATGATTCTCCATATATCTCCTGGGATTTCCTACTGATTCCCCCAAGTGTACAGGTATTCCCCTCAGTGAAAATCCCCTAGAACTTACCTTAATAAGCATACACACAGTCAGTCAGGTCTTCGATCCTACCTGAACTAAAGAGGAGTCCGCGAGTGCAAACGTGTGTATACTGAACTGACGGCGCGTTTCAATGCAAATTCATAGTATAGGACTTACTCGCAGACTTGCCTTTATTCGTCCTTCAGGTAGGATCTAAGGTGAGTCTCATCGTGAGTATGCCCATTTACTTTTTAATACCTTAATTTAATTTTATTGATTATTTTCCCAACTGCCACCCATAAGCTGGATAATATTACTGATTTTTAGGTTACTAGAGAAGCAGAGTTGAATGCCAAATAAAGTTTGTTAATAATCTTAAGCACAAAAAAATTGTTCCTATGTATCTAGTTCTTTAGCGGTAACAGTATATTTACTGAAATATTTTTCAGATATGCAATTCCTACTGCAGAACATGTCAAAACCGTGGACCTTATATTCATGCTTGTTTAGAATGTGTTTATTTTGGATGCCAGAAGCATATTAGAGAACACACAATGGAAGAAGAACACAATTTTTCAATGGAGTTAAATTTTGGTCAACTTTATTGTACAAATTGTAAAGATTATATATATGATTCCGAATTGGATGACATTGTTATGAAAAATAGAATGCAATCTGGAAATTTTCATAAGAGGTAATATGGCTTTTTCTCTGTAAACTTTACTTACATGGTTAGTAAAAAGTACTTTAACTCCTAAATACAGTGCATTCAAATTAAAACGAGCCACCCCCTATAATCCTGTTATTTGTGCACTTATAGAAAAATCCTGAAACGTCAAATTTTTATTTTTAGGGGACACATTTTAGTGTTAAAATTTTCTTGTCCAGGGTTATCCCTTCCACCCACCAACACAAATGTCAAAAAGTTTAAATGGGAAAGGGGGTCAAGTAATACCTTATCTGAAAGGGTTTTAAATTCTCTTTTCCACACATTTTAGTTTTCCAAAATTGGTTCAGTAGTTTTTGAGAAAATGTACCCTAAATACCTGGTGTTTGTAGCCCCTGTAACTTTTTTATTTTTTAAAATATTAAAATTAAATTGGGTACGTTGCTATATCACCTAAATGGGAAATATTTTATAAATCCAGTTGTTTTCTGTTACTTTTGGTTTACCCGAAAATGACCTTAACTTCTTATTTAAAATAGGACACCCAGTATATTATTATTTATTTGAATAGACAATGTTATTCCGAGTACAATGACACTATATTGGCGATCTTTTGGAAAATTGTGGAAAATTGTGGCGACGTTGTCAGATTGTTTAACTTTTAACAACCTTTAGCAATAACTTATTTCGTTGAACTCTTATTTTTGTATCTAAATTTCATATAATAGATATTGTTCCGAATCACCTCGTATAAAAACACGTGCCTTCGTTTTTATACTTTTATTAACAATGTAACGTAACTATGGTTACAATAACGGCAAAATCTTAAATTGTCAATGTTTCGAAGTTTACAGCACAAAAGTCGAATCTGTACTAACTGATCGGAGGTCGCCCTTTTATAGTATGGTGGAAGAGTAAAGAATGATCTAGAATATTCGAGAAATATCGTGAAAATTCCATAGTACATGATGGCATAAAAGTTATTAATGGATAATTCGGGCGTTTTCGGAAACCTTCAAAAGTGATGAAAGAACTTGGAAAAATTAAGGTAAATTATTTAAATAAATTAACAAACTAAATTAAATGATCCTAACTCTCTAAAATTCTATAACCTAAACACATTTTTCAAAGTCTGTAACATTGCCCCCTTCCAAGTTTTGATCGTCTCGATCAAGTATCTTCACTGTCTTGATAACGGCTTAGCCTTTCTAGATGTACTACTTTCATCTTTGCCTGTGGACTCTTCTGTATACGGTACACCAGATCATTAAGCCGTGTCACCACTTTATATGGTCCCTCCCATGACTTCTGTAGTTTCGGTGAACGCCCCTTGGTTCTTCTTGGATTGTATAACCAAACTTTTTCACCGACGACAAATCCCTGATGGTTAGCTTTCAAGTCATAGCGGAATTTCATACGGTCACTTTCTTTTTGTAACTTGGTACGCACCTCTTCATGTATCCTCTGTAGCTGTTTACTTAGTTGACTTACATAGTCTTCTGCTGGTTCTTCATTGGTGGAAGGTCGTCCTGTAAGCAAGTCAACTGGAAGGCATATTTCCGCTCCGAAAATGACTTTAGCAGGTGTTTCGCCAGTAGTTTCGTGAATTGCGGAGCGATATGCTAATAAAAACGGCTGTATACAGTTATCCCAGTCACTTTGTTGGTCATTTACTTTAATTTACAGGTAGTTATCAAGTGTTCTGTTAAATCGCTCTACCATACCATCGGACTGGGGATGAAGAGGTGTTGTTCTTGTTTTATGGATTCCCAGGAGATTACAAAGGTTCTTGAAAAGATCGGACTCAAAGTTTCTGCCTTGATCGGACTCAAAGTTTCTGCCTTGATCGGAATGTATTTCTCTAGGAACTCCATAGCGACAAATTTATTGTTGAAATAATACATCAGCAACAGTGATAGCTTCTTGATTTGGGATTGGGTAGACTTCTGGCCATTAACTGAAGTAATCCATCGCTACCAATCTATAGCGATTCCCTGATTTACTAACTGGAAATGGCCCTGCTATGTCTATGGCAATTCTTTCAAAAGGTGCCCCTACATTGTATTGCTTCATCTTGCCATGGCTTCGTGTTTTCGGTCCCTTGCTGGAAGCGCAGTCCTTACACATTCTGCACCAGTCTTTTACGTCTGCACGACTTCCCAGCCAGTAGAACCTTTCTCGAACCTTTTCAAGAGTCTTCATAACTCCGAAATGGCCACCTCCTACACCATTATGCAAGGCTTGCAATACTTCAGGAATCCTTTTGGTTGGTAGGATTATCTGATGTTTATGGATTTTGCCGTCAGAACTTTCCCAGACCCTTTGTAATAGGCCATCTTTAATAACCAAAGAGTCCCATATGGCCCAGTACCCTTTATGTCTTGGAGACTTTGAAGCTATTTGCTGATATGGTGGCCTTTTCACATTTTCTGTCTTAAGTTTGACAATGTCTCCAAAATCTGGATCTTCTAGTTGTTCTTCTGCCAAGATCTTAGGGTCCCATTCTTGAGAGCACTGGATGCGTGTTCTTCGGCAGTGAAATTCATCGGGATCTTCTTGCTCTTCTCGTCTGCTGCAGTGTTTGCATTCGTCCGGGCAGGGTCGTCTTGATAGAGCTTCAGCATTCTTATGGTTCAGTCCTTTTCGATGTTCGATTTTAAAGTCGTATTCTTGAATACGTTGCAGCCATCGGGCTATCTGACCTTCAGGGTTCTTGAGCTGAAGCAACCATTTAAGTGATGCTTGATCCGTTCTTAGGTGGAATTTCTGGCCATACAGGTATTTATGAAAATGCTCCAAAGATTTGACAATAGCTAAAAGTTCTTTTCTGGTAACACAATAATTTCTTTCAGGTTTGGACAGAACTTTGCTAAAATAGGCTATAACTTTTTCTTGGCCATCTTGAATCTGTGACAAAATTCCACCAATAGCAGTGTTGCTTGCATCAGTGTCCACAATAAATGTTTGATTTGGTTGTGGATATGACAACACCGGGGGATTGCACAGGGCTTTCTTTAGGTGTATAAAAGCTGCTTGACAATCTTCAGTCCATTCATAGCTGTTGTTGTTTTCCGTAAGACGATGTAATGGTCTAGCAATATCGGCAAACCCATGTATGAACCGTCTGTAATAGGTACACAGTCCCAGAAAACTTCTAATTTTATGCTTGTTCTTTGGTATAGGCCAGTTCTGGATAGCTTCTGTCTTCTCTGGATCGGTTCTTACTCCATCTTCTGTAATTATATGCCCCAGGTACTTGACTTCTTTCTGGAACAAGTGACATTTCTTTGGGCTAAGCTTCAGCTGGGCGGATTTAAGCTTTTGAAAAACCTCTTCAACATTTTTCAGATGGTCATAAAATGTTTTCCCAAGAATTATTTTGTCATCAAGGTATACTAAGCATGTTTTCCAAGTTAGTCCCCGTAGTGTTAACTCCATCAAACGTTCAAATGTAGCAGGGGCATTGCATAGTTCAAAGGGCATAACATTAAATTGCCACAGTCCGGTCCCGGTCGAGAAAGCAGATTTTTCCTTGTCTTCCGGATGAAGTTCTACTTGCCAATAGCCACTTTTTAGGTCTAATGTGGAAAACCATTTTGACCCCGTCAATGTGTCTAGGGTATCGTCAATTCTTGGTAGTGGAAAACTGTCCTTCTTCGTGACGTCATTCAGTCTTCGGAAATCAACACAGAATCTGGTGGAACCATCTTTCTTCTTAACTAGGACTACTGGAGATGACCATGGGCTCTGGGATGGTTCTATGATGCCTTGATTTTGCATGTCTTCAAGTAACTTTTCAACTTCTTCTTTCTTGGCTAAAGGAATTCTTCTGGGTGGTTGTTTTATCGGTGTTGCGTCTCCAGTGTTTATTCGATGTTGAACTATACTGGTTTTACCCAAATCTTTTTCGGATAAAGAGAAAACATCTTGATTTCTTCTTAAAAGTTCTTCCAGCATAGATACTTGGACTGGGTCTAACAAGGATTTTGATGAAATCACCAGGTCTTGTAGAGCATCAGGTAGTTAACGTGTGGAGACTCCTGCAGGTGTAGTACAGGGATAGGTAATTATCATAGCAGCTGGTTGACAGGTACCGATTTTGTCACCCATTTTAACCTGTTGAGGGAGATCTTTCAGGTTCATCATTCTCACAAATACCATATTTCCTTTGGTTTGCGCCAAAGTTCTTGCTGGTAGAATTCCTTTAGCGTATAACGGACAATTTTCTACTGGTTCGACTAAAACTATTTCACCTTCTTCTGAGTCTTCAAACCTTGCCTGTATGATGCTTTCTGAGTTTGGCGGTAGAATGACATCTTCTGTGAGGATAACTTCTCGAATCGAAGCTTCACTACTCCGTGGTAATCTCATTACGATCTCTTCATTATTTGTTCGCAGTACCCGTTGTGGAAGGTCTAGTACAAACTTCTGATTCTCCATAATGTCAAGGCCAAGGATAACTTCGTCCAGGATGTCGGCAACAAACACGACATGGATAAATGTTGTTGTTCCTAGGGTTATTCTGGCTTCATGTATGCCTTTAATTGGTATAACTTCTCCATTAGCAGCTTCCAAGAGGTAATTCTTTTCAGGGCGGAATATTTTACAGTGAGCAACGATGTTCGGCCTCACGATGGTATGTGTGGAACCAGTGTCTAGAACCATCTCGCATTCCCGACCGCATACGTTTCCAGGTACTACCAAGCTGGAGCCATTGTTCTGCAGCCGGGATACTCTAATTATTGTTGTTGATGGGGCTTGGTAGCACCTAGCCAGCTTTCGCCCCTTGAAGCTGGCTACTGGGAGTTTTCCGGATCGCTAGCAAGGGCATTTGACTTGGTACAATTTCTTTGAATATGCCCCTCTTTGCCACACTTCCAGCACAGGATGCCATTTTTTCGTCGGAAGGTCATACTGTTATCCCCATCGGTTTGCTTTTTACGTACGATTTCTTGTAATTCTTTTATTAATCTGGACAATTCGTCATTTGAATTGGCGTCTTGTGGTACAAAATTCGTTCTTCTAAGTCTTGGCTGATTCCTGGATGTTTGCTTAGCTGTCTCAAATTGAAGTGCATAGGCAAGAGCTTCAGACATTTTTTTAATTCTGGCCATTCTTAAAGCTTGATTCATATCTGAATCACGTAGACCTTCAATGAAACTACCCACGGCTAGTTCTTGTTTTATTTCTTCTGGGTATGTCGGGTATGTCAGATTAATTAAACGTACGATGTCAGCTTCGTATTCCTGAAGGCTTTCGTTATATTTCTGTCTTCGTCCCTGGAGCTGCGCCTTATAAACTTCCTGCAAATGTGTCTCGCCATATCTCATTTCCAGGAACATTACAATTGATTGATAGTCGCCTTGTTTTTCTTCAGGAATATTTCTTAATACCTCCATGGCTTCACCTCGTAAAGCAAGCACTAGTGCGCGTGC
The DNA here is from genome assembly GCA_014170235.1 of Listronotus bonariensis. Classification (NCBI taxonomy): domain Eukaryota; kingdom Metazoa; phylum Arthropoda; class Insecta; order Coleoptera; family Curculionidae; genus Listronotus; species Listronotus bonariensis. The sequence goes on along the minus strand of JACEGR010002105.1, from coordinate 61,078 downwards.
CTTTTCTGGTAAACTCCAATTATTGCCGTTCGCAGCAGCTTCAAATTGTCTAAGGTACGTAACCCACGGTACCTTACCGTCAAAAGTTGGTGGTTTCATAAGAGTTCCTGAAGTACCACATCCTGAAACGACACCAGTACTGGCTATATTTTGAATTTGCCGGTGTAATTGTTGCACTTCATGTTGCATTTGACCTTGGACTTGATTAACTTTGTCTTCAACTAACTGCTGTATTTCTTGCATTTCATCTTTAGTATCTTCTTTGCAAAGTTTTATTTCAAGCAACATTTCCTTTCTCATCTCATCTTGGCATTGATGAAATTCTCCCCTCAGGTGTTCTCGAATCTTTACTATCTTCTCTTTTATCTCTTGCTTCAGTTGTTCTTGTCCTTTTTTTATGTCTTTTTGAATTTTCTCGATTTGTTGTCTCGTTTCTGCTTGACTGATTTTGATTTCCCGCTTCATTTCTGTTTGATTTGTCTTCATTTCTTCTTGATTTTTCTTCATTTCTTCTAAATTGGTCTTCATTTCATTTTTAATGTCTTCTTTCATGGCTTCTTGTTTTTCCATCATTTGTTTAATTAGTGCACTTAACTCCTCCATAACTGCTTGCTGTCCTTGTCTTGTCTCAACTGGTATTCACTCTTCTTACCACTTCGGCTTCCTTGGGTATCCTCGTTCCGCTTCTGACACCAAATGTTCCGAATCACCTCGTATAAAAACACGTGCCTTCGTTTTTATACTTTTATTAACAATGTAACGTAACTATGGTTACAATAACGGCAAAATCTTAAATTGTCAATGTCTCGAAGTTTACAGCACAAAAGTCGAATCTGTACTAACTGATCGGAGGTTTCCCGTCGCCCTTTTATAGTATGGTGGAAGAGTAAAGAATGATCTACAATATTCGAGAAATATCGTGAAAATTCCATAGTACATGATGGCATAAAAGTTATTAATGGATAATTCGGGCGTTTTCGGAAACCTTTGAAAGTGATGAAAGAACTTGGAAAAATTAAGGTAAATTATTTAAATAAATTAACAAACTAAATTAAATGATCCTAACTCTCTAAAATTCTATAACCTAAACACATTTTTGAAAGTCTGTAACAATATAGTATTGGGCTTAATGCTCTTAGGGCACGTTAAATCTTAATAAAAAAAATCTACTACATATACAACTCGGATGCGTAAAGTTCAAAGCAAATACGCTATTTTCCTTAAAGTAATCGTAATACCGGCAATGTCACAAGGACATGAAGATAGGCACAAAACTTGAACAGGTGATAAACTGTTTAAACCTCGATATGACCTCTTTTCTCAAAAAAATGGTAGGATACATACAAAATTTCCGCATATTTTAGTTTTAAACAGTTTTTCTTAAATTAGCTACTCTAAATGTAATTATCCGCACTTTAATAAGTGTAAATTATTTTAAAATATTGTTAAACTAATGTACTTTAAAACAGAAATTGAAAAAAGTATTGTCCCTAAAGTCGACCCTCACCTGGGTTATCACCCAGGGATTTTGTTTACAGATCAAAATCCCTTAAGTTATTGAGGGGTTTTTAAAATTTTATTAATCTTTAATTTTATTCCAAATCTGTTACCTACTGGAGGCTTTTTAGCGTTTTTAGCAGTGTGCACGTGAAAATATAAACAATAAATTGCCAACAACATAACAAAATACTACTAAAATCCAAAAATTCGTAAAAAAACACAAATATACACCTGCAAGGGAAAAGAGGCATTAAATCAACTTATGCTTGAAAAAAAAAACCCATGCTTTAAAACCCAGGCTGATTTCAGCAGTGTTGCCAGATTTTAATGAAATTTCTATCTTTTTTTATCTTGTCAATTGATAAAGATGAAATTTTTGAAAATTTGTTATGCACTGTCCTGGCCAATAAATTTCTATCTTTTTTATATCTTGTCAATTGATAAAGATGAAATCTTGAAAATTTGTAATGTTCCACTGTCCTAGAAACCCCCAAATGGCAAATTAAGTACACGCACCGCGCGTTTTAGAGGTATTTAAACGTTTCTGTACTTTTTACCGAAAATGCTGTGTTTTAGTATCTTAGCAACTAGTAGAAATGGAATATGAAACTTGCTTAATTTCTACTGCAATAAAAATAAATGATTGCAAAGAACTTGGAAATTTACTAACTGTGTCCACATTTCTGGTAATTTCTATATGCCCAAAACCTTTCATATACCGAACTGTGTGACTGATTTTTAGCGATTTGATTAATATTTAAAGTTGCGGAACTTTTTACTAAACCTGTCTTCTGTTTCGTATCATTTTCTTGTCACAGAAATATGATTTATATGAAGAATTAATATACACTTAGTAATTTTAAAGTAAAATTTTGATAATTCAAACCAATGGACCAAAAATTTAATAAAAAAAGTAATTCTTCACAAAAATTTTTACTTGTAAAAAATAAAACTTTCGAAGAGAAAATGTTGATTTTGTATACAAGATGCGCAAAAACCCAAATAACATGATTTTTTTTCCAGTAAACTACCTTTATTTTTAAGCAAAATGTCATGAAGAAAATTTATTTGGAACAATGTTTGTAATCGATATAAACAATAATACAAAACATTTTTAAAGTTCATCAAAGTAAGATGATCACATTCCTTTGCAGCCGAAAGCAAATTATGGGAGTTTTTTTAGGTCATAATAATATTTGATAACACCTAAATCAGTTTTATAAAACTTTTTGATACCCTGTAACATTAATAAAGTTCTTTAAAATTCTATTCTAAATAAATTTTCCAAATGATATTTTGCTTACAAAATTTAAAATTAAGGTAGTTTACTCTTGCAAAAAAATAATGTTTTTTAAGGTTTTGCGAACCCTCTTTGTGAATCCTATTTTTTAACAAGCAAAAATATTTAGGAGGAATGCCTTTTGTTCGAATTTTTTTTTATCCATTTGTCCTTTTGTTAACCCATCCGTGGACAGTCAGTATATAAAACTTATGTTTCTGTATGTTTTACACAAAAACTGACCCCCGTTTGCGAGGCTCAAATTTCAAGCCAAACAGAAATTCGGTATTTTGCGTCGTTTACGCGCTACAGCGTGTTTCTTAATTTCTTTCGTTTTCTTCAATCCTTTATATCTTATTTTTAGAGATTTTTAATAGCTCTGGTTTTTCCTGAGAGCTGCTTTTAAATAGTTGATCACTTTATAGGAAGCAAACCTATTTTAAAGTAAAAAAATTGTAAATCGACTATAGTAGGAATAATATGCCTGTTCACGGACCGCCGCTTCCGGAGGAGCTTATTATGCTAATAGCTCTGGGTTCTAAGCATAAGAGAACGGACTCGATCACATCGCCAAAATGATCGTTCACTTCCCGGGCTGTTTCCTTACAGTCGCGTGATGGGAGCAGTCGTTGCGTTCAAAAATACATATTTAAACTTTTCCCATGAGAACGCTGTTCCCCAGATTCAAGAATAAGAAGCCTGAGATTTTAAAATTTAGGAATCTTACGCTACTGAAATAAAATAAATATTGCAAAATTAAACTAAATAGAAGTTTAGATCGACAAATCAATTACATTTTTATTTATTTATTTATCTCTATTCATGTTAATACATATTACAATGATTTCACACATCAATAAAATAATATAACACTAGATACTAGAAAGAAAAAATAATTTTACAGTAAATACACACACAAAATATACATTACAAAAACTGCTAAAAGCTGTCCATTAAAATGTAAAATTAAGGTACTCATCTATTAAATAAAAAATATTTTCTGGTAAAATCATTTTAACTTTTTTTTAAACCGCAAAATACATATTTTTAATATCCTCAGGTAATACATTAAAACATTTTATTGTCCAGTATCTTGGACCCGTCTGACACCTTTTCAACCTCCAGTAGGCGAGAAGGATATTATTCTTCGTGCCTGGTTTCGTAATTGTAGATTTCTTTATGGCTTACTTATGAGTCAATATTTATTTTCGGATATATAACATTTACATATATATACAGCGTGTCTACTTAAGTTTGCACCATATGGGAAACTTTTTGATTATTGATTTTACGAAAAAAAAAAATCTTTATAAAAAGTTTTTGCATGGCCTAAAACCCAAAATTCAATCATCAGATATTATTTTTTACAGTGATATACGAGGTATGTCAAAAAATGTTAATAATGTTAAAAATGTAAATGATTACGTTTTCATATTTGTAGGCTATTTTTTATTCTAAACATTTTTTTAAATAAAATAATCGATATTGTTACAAATAAAGGTACTTTTAACTTACTTTCGTAACTTATTTTCGTAAAATCAATAATAAAAACAAATTTCCAATGTTGAGTCACATAAATATATGTGACTTAAAAACTCATACAGTTGTTTTTGAACCTAATCCCAAGGAAACAATTTTTCTATATATATAAAGTCCTAAATTTAGTGTGGATATTTTTTCTTAACTAGCCGGTCACGACTACCTTCCTTCTATATATATATATATATATATATATATATATATATATATATATATATATATATATATATATATATATATATATAATATGGAATACATTTTCTTGGGTATCGGTTCAGGAGGGCTAATTAAAGTGAAACACTTCTTAGTTTAACGAGCTTGTTGTTTATTTTCTTCTTCAGGTCTACAATATGGAAAAACACACAATAAAAAGGCAAATCTTTTACGTTTTTAAGTATACTTATAACTAAATGCATTTTTCAGAAGTTGGTAACATCAAAAACAAGCGAGTTTAACAGTGTAGGTAACAGGATAAGATTTTTTTAAATTAAAGAATATCCTGTTACCTACATTGTTAAACTCACTTGTTTTTGATGTTAACAACTTCTAAAAATGCATTTAGTTGTAAGTATACTTAAAAATGTAAAAGATTTGCCTTTTTTGATTTTGTGTTTTTCAATATTGTAGACTTGAAGAAGAAAATAAACATTTTCGAAAGCTTGTAAAACTAAGAAGTGTTTCACTTTAATTAGCCCCGTCCTGAACCGATATACCGTCTTAACGGTCTTAACCTAACGGTGCTCTGGCTGGTTGTTTTGGAATTGCTTGGCGAGATGGCTCTGGCCGTCTAAACTTACTCCCTTGGTTTTGACGGTGATCATGTTTAGGCGACTAGAAACAAGGATGAAACACGTAGGAGCCTCTATGCCCAAGAATTTAAAACTTTTATTAAATTGTTTATTCAAAGGCTCACAACATTACTTCTTATTATTATATATATAATATATATATATATATATATATCTATATATATATATATATATATATATATATATATATATATATATATATACATATATATATATTATATATTATATATATATATATATATATATATATATATATATATATATATATAAGAATATGTATATATATATATATATATATATATATATATATACAGAGGTGTCTCAAAAAAGTGTGACGTATCAAAGTTATATTTTTTTAAATGGAACACCCTATATTTTATGACGGTTTTAGATTCTACATAAAAAAATAACTCAAGTTTGTTTATAGTACTAAGTGTCTAGTTTTATTCGTTTTTGTGAAATTTGATTTTTTTTTAAATGCAGAGGTAAAATTAACTTGATTTTACTTTAACACTTTTAACACTTTAAACTTTAAAATGTGTAACAAGATTAGAAAAAGTCTGCCATATCATACGTAGGTCAAATCAAGATCAAATATTGTACAGGGTGATCAACAAATAATTTAAATTTTTCAGAAAATCAAATAGACATATCTCTCCTATTTTAAATGGAACACCCTGTATTTTTACGTCACATGATGACAAATAAAATACTCTTTCAAATGGTGTATAGTTTGCCTATACCTATCTTTTGTGCTTTTTAGTAAAATCTGTTTTTACAAATTTTTAGTCCAAATGTTTATTTAAATTAAAGTTGGCTGTGACCAATAATATATTTTATTTAAAAAGAATGTTCACCAAGCAAATTTGTATAACATACTGATGTTTCGCCGTAAATCCCTTGCTGCCATATTTTAAAACCTCAAAGTCTGTAAGGACAACGAAATATTCTAAACTTATTTTTTAAAATAATATAGGCACGGGATTGGCTTTTGCAACGTCCAAAATTATTTTCATTTTAAAATTACACACTTTTAATTATTCTAAAATGTATTTTGTCTTTTTAATTATTTAGTAAAATGTGTTAAATTCTAAAAATTTGATGGTTTTGGCATCACTGCTTAATTTAGGCGACCCTAGGCGGTGCTGCCCTCATAAAAATGTGAAGTATTTACAAAATAAAATAGAGTTCTTACAATTACGTTCCAGAGACCTACTCAAAGCACGATTTTATAAAACGATATGAATGTACAGTGGCGGAGTAAAGACAAATTAGTTTTGTTAAATACCTAATTTTAACTTTAACAAGTCACAGACTTGGAGCGTTATCAGAAATAAAATTTTGGATCGTAAATATTGATTTCAGAATTACAGATTAGGGATGCGCGATTTTCATCGGTGATATCAAACCATCGATGTTAGGGAATCGATGGTCGATGTTTTACAAGCTTTTAGGTATAGCCGGCTGTTTTCTATTTAGAAGCATTTAAAATGACACAACCACAAATTTGGTGGATTGTTTTTAGGAATTTGACCGGTTTGCCGCGAAATAATAAATAGTGTGTTAGTCTCAGGTTTAAATAAGGAATCTTCCGATCTACCGATAAAATTAGTAAAAACCGCCAGTAATAACAAATTTATTTACATTTTTGGCGGTTTTTATAAACGTAAATAAAAAAACCGCTGGACGGCGGTTCGCTTCTTATAATTGAGCAAAACCGCCGGCGGTCATTTTGCCAGTGCCTAAAGAAAAATACCACAACTATTTATTTGTATTATTGTTTATATTTAAATAAAAAATTAATAACGCATGTCTACCTGGACACATAGCTTGGGATTTCATAGTAAAAAATTTTCTCTTATCCAAATACAGAACGTTTTAAAACTTGGTAGGTAGCTGAAATTTTAATAAAATTATCTTTTCAATTTTAGGATAACAAATAAAAATGTATTTTTTATTTGAAAGAGTGCACTTTTGCGGTGGTCCCATAAAAAGAAAGTCAGGATAGCGATGAAGAAAGGTACTAGACCTATTTGTTTCTTTCTGCCGTACGTTGTTTGTTTGGATAAGCCGCCTCTAGATTGATTAATGCTAAAATAATAAAGAATAAAGTTCGTTTAAAAAGGATGAGATCAGGGCGCATTCAGAATAGACAACCTTGGGGTAAAATTAACCCTTTTCATCGAACTAAAAGACAAGCGGGTAGCTGCAGCTCCGTGTGTATCGATTTGTTGCAGCCCCGCGTGTATCGATTATATGCTTTTGACAGATATAATGTGTTTTACAAGCGGTTAGCTGCAGCCCCGTGTGTATCGATTTATTGTAGCCCCGTGAGTATCAATTTATAAGCTTTTGACAAATTAGTGTATTCTACTAGCGGTTAGCTGCAGCCCCGTGTGTATCGATTTGTTGCAGCCCCGCGTGTATCGATATATATGCTTTTGACAGATATAATGTATTCTACATAGCGGTTAGCTGCAGCCTCGTGTGTATTGATTTATTGCAGCCCTGTGAATATCGATTTATAAGCTTTTGACCAATTAATGAATTTTAATAGCGGATAGCTGCAGCGTCGTGTGTGTCAATTTGTTGCAGCCCCGCGTATATTGATTTAAGAGCTTTTGACAGACAATATAAAAAAACCCAAGACAGAGTATAAATGGGGAGTCATGGTTAGTTAATTCCTTAATTAAACCTTCATTTCTGTCAAAAGCTTATAAATCAATTGACACGGGGCTGCATCTAACCCCTAAAAGAGTACTAGTAGTGTTTTTAGTGAATAATTACCGATCTAATAGTAATAATAATAAACTAAAAAGGGAAAAATAATCATTTAAAAAAAAATTAACCGACTTCAAAAAAATTAGTAAAACTTACTCAAAAGTTTAAAATATAAAAAAAGTCGCATAATAACATGTGCTTAACTACTCAATGTTTATTACTAAATAAACAAAAGATTTTTTTCACTACCAACCTAAAATATTGCTATTATTTACTCCATTCCTCTAAAGAGATTTAATTTTTCTTACCCTAGGTAAATAATAATAATAAAAAAACCCCTAGGTAAGTACTGAGAACAATATTCATATCAAAATTGACACATGCCAAATTATTACAAAAGTAAAGCCAATCTGATTAGAAACACGCTAAGTCTACTTAATATTCCGATAAATTTAACAAATTGTTAGGAAATTACTAATACCAAAATTAAAATTGTTAATATATCAATGTTTGCAGTGAAAAAAATCTATATACATATACATACCTCGGGTGAGAAAGCTATTAGCATTTTTTGATCCTGAGGCGCGTAGCACCGAAGGATATAATGTGCATACATTTTTTCGTATTTGTTTTGAAACACCCTGCATTAAACATTATTTTCTACTAATAAAAAATCTATTAGGATTTTCTTTTATTAAAAAGGTTTTTTTGGCAAACAGTAATTAAAATTTTAAGTAAATATTTGTCTTTTATATTTTATATAAAATAACTATTTATTAAAATTATATACTCGTACCAGTTCAAAATTACAATGGCCAATATTTGTCAATAAGTGAATTTGATACGTGCGTTTTCTGCCTAATCTCTACCTGTCAGCGTTTAACACACTAAAACTCCATTGATAGAATATAGTATGTAGCTGGCACGACGTGAAGGTATATAATTTTCTTTAATATGTTTTACACTTTTTCTTCACAATTGATTGAGGATAAATGCTTCAAAAATGAGTTGCACCCCAACATACACACATTCATTCTTACATACATACATCATTGTAAGTTAAAAAAAGGCTTGTTGAAAAATTATTAGCCTTGGATAGCAGCGGTTCGTTGGATCAGTACAGATTAAAATTTGACTATTGAACTAAAATGTGGCATCAGCGCAGATAAGTCCGACCTTCACTAAAAGCATCGCGGCTGTTGATTGGGCTACGACCACCGCGGCAGCGTAGAATTGTCCGGTTAGTAACAGCTACTGCTCAATGAATCGACAACGCAAGACGCATACAAGGTTTAGAATTATTGGAAATATTAAAGTTTGTAGACACGACTCAAAGTCGATTTTTTTCTTTACTTTAATACTTTTTTACGCAAAATATGCTTTATTTCCATTGATTCTAAGGAAGACATTATATCTGTATTTTTAATATACAGGGTGTCCCATTTGGTTGTCCCTTATGGGAAACTTGGAAACCATAAGAGATATTAAAAATCCGATACCCCATCCTCGAGCTCTTTTTGGAGAAAACATTTATGGTAAAAACAGATCATCGCTATCGCGAAGCGTTTCATAGATACAGGGTGATTCTCGATTTTTTCACTTTTTGAAAAGGTCCTGTAGCTTTGTTGTTATTACAGATACGAGAAAACTAATTGCACATTATACAGACACTTTTTTCCGTTTTTTCTGTTTAAAATAATATATTATAGTAGGTGGTTTAATAAATTTTTACGTCAAATATTGGAAAAATTATGATTTTAAAGACGCATTGCGGCTTCTATCTGTTTTTAAATTGTTTTATATTTTTGTTTTAAAAGGAATCTGTCATCCCTTAGCTCAGGAGACATTTCCGTAGAAAAAAATAAAAAAAATAAAAAAAAACAAAAATAATAATATTTTTTTTAATTAATTAATTTTTTTTTTCTACGGAAATGTCCCTGAGTTGAGGGATGACAGTATTGTTTTTAAAGGAAAATATAAAACAATTAAAAACAGATAGAAGCCGCAATGCGTCTTTAAAATCATAATTTTTCCAATATTTGACGTAAAAATTTATTAAACCACCTACTATGATATATTATTTTAATCAGAAAAAAACAAGCAATTTAATTACCTAATCATTTATAGGGTGTCCCTAATAAAAAAACATGTTTGGGTCATATGTCAAAAATGACAGTTTAAAAAATTTTTTGGCTACGCCACTGGATTCTACGGAAAAAAGTGTCTGTATAATGTGCAATTAGTTTTCTCGTATCTGTAATAATAACAAAACTACAGGGCCTTTTCAAAAAGTGAAAAAATCGAGAATCACCCTGTATCTCTGAAACGCTTCGCGATAGCGATGATCTGTTTTTACCATAAATGTTTTCTCCAAAAAGAGCTCGAGGATGGGGTATCAGATTTTTAATATCTCTTATGGTTTCCAAGTTCCATAAGGGACAACCAAAATGGGACACCCTGTACAGTATTAGGTATATAAATAATGTAATTTTAAATATATGTAATGTAAATATGACGTAAATTTATTTAAAACCTAAAACAAAACTTTGGGTTAAAACATTGAAACACAGGACTATCCAAATCAGAAGTTTGCCATTAGTTACTTTTTTATTAGTCACGATACAAAATTATTTAAGTAAGTAAAGGAACTATGAATATTTTATTACCATGAGAATGGCCACTTTTCCAGGACTATTTTAAATTGGATAGGTATATTACATGTGGACTTTTTTAAAGCTCTTTTAAAGATTTTCGGTTGGTAATAATTTATACCTACAGGGTGTTCCATTTAAAAAGTGTTACTCTGTAACTCACAAACACGATAATTTTTATTAGAGGAAAGTGACAACTTGCATAAACATTATAAATAAAAAACATTTTGTGGTAAATATTAACAATAACATATTTGAAGATATGTTTTGTAGTTCGGCGGATTCATTTAATGGATGGTAATTATTTGGGTACACGCCAAAAATTAAATTAAAAGTACCAAAAAATAAAACAAGTAAAAAGATAACTAAAAATCGTCGTTTCGGTGGCAAGTCTGCCACCGTTGTCAAGATAAATAAATAATAGTTTAAAAAAACTAAAAAACACGCTTTTATATGCAACCGAACTAAAAATTAGAAAATAATTTTTCATTACAAAGAGTTTGTATTACAGTAATAAAAGGTCAAACAATGAATCATAATTATATACCTCAAAATAGAATTATAATAAAATTTAAGATAATAACAGAATAATTCACTTCAGAGTAAAAAGCGTGGGGTACATTTTACTATTTTTTCATAACTTTTCCCTCATAGATATTTACAAATGAAATAATTATAACATTTAATATATTAAGCACCCCACGCTTTTATTCTGAAGTGAATTATTCTGTTATTATCTTAAATTTTATTATAATTCTATTTTGAGGTATATAATTATGATTCATTGTTTGACCTTTTATTACTGTAATACAAACTCTTTGTAATGAAAAATTATTTTCTAATTTTTAGTTCGGTTGCATATAAAAGCGTGTTTGTTTTTAAACTATTATTTATTTTTCATTTTTAGTTCGATATATCAATTAGTTTTCTGCGGACATGTGATATTGAAATGTTTCACGAACTATTTCGTAATCTAATCATTTCATTTAAAGCTTCACTGTTGCATGGGGTTTCAGAACGCAACTACTCCGAACAAGTTTCTGTCAGCCTTATGCTGAGAGTACGTCCGAAACTGCACGCATGCGCAGATCGCGCACTAGCTCTTTCTCTGTTACTCTCCTACAGAAAATCTATAAAGGAATTTATTTATCCTGGCGATCCTAATCAGGATAACGGGATACTGTTTGCAGTTATTGCATTGTCATGGGTCCTTGATACGTGTGCAAAGTTTCAAAGAAATCGAATCGCTGGAAGTTGGTGAAAATTAAGCTTAAAGATTCCGTTACATACATACATACATACAACCCAAGCTAATAAAAGCGTGTTAATTAAACAAAAATAATAAAATTAAAAATTAATTATTATTTAGGTTTTAAATTTTAAAATTTTTATCTTTTTTAGGATATTCTAGAACTGCTTAAGCCTGATTTATAGTTTCAGTAACGTAAGCCGTAAAACTTAAGACTTAAGCGTTAAGACGTAAAAAGTAAGCAGTAATAACATTTTGCTTTGGCTGTCTAATTCCTTCATCATTTTTGTACAAAAAATAGACCTTATTTAAATCGATACCTTGGACCTTTTTTCATAAAATCGCAATCAGACATACTAGCATTTTTTATGTAATAAAAATTCATTTCTTTGATAAAATTATTAACTTGTGGGACGGATGGGGTTTCCAAGGAAACAAATGGACCGAAAATTTTTCATTTTTCAAAAAAACCATTTTCATAAAAAATTTTGCTTGTAAAAATATATGATTCACGATGAGAAAATGTTGATTGTGTATACAGGGTTCGCAAAAACTTTAAAAGCAATATTTTTCTCCAAGAGTAAACTACTTTTCATTTTTAAGCAATATCTTATTGGAAAAATTTATTTAGAATCAAGACTGTAGTCGATAAAAACAATGGTACATTTTACTAAAGTTTATAATTTTGCGAAAATGCCTTGATCACATCCATTTACAGCTGAAAAATTCTGTTGTGTAGAAAATTGGAGAAAGCTGTGTTTGAAAAGCAAATTTAAGAGTTTTTCAAGTCATTTTATTATAAAAATTTAAAATAATACATTTTTTATAACTTCAATATTAACTTCCTAAAACTTTTTAATACCCCTGTAACAATAATAAAGTAATTTAAAGTGCTATTCAAAGTATTATTTTTTAAATATTTTGCTTAAAAATAAAAATATAGGTAGTTTACTCTAGGAGAAAAATCATGTTTTTAAAGTTTTTGCATACCCTGTATACAAAATTAACATTTTCTATTCGTGAATCATATTTCTTTACAAGCAAAACTTTTCATGAAGAATGACTTTTTTTGAAAAATGAAATTTTTGGTTCATTTTTCCTCTTATAAACCCCAGTCGGTTGAAAGGGAGTTTTTTGAAAGAACCTAAAGCATTCCAAGATATTTGGGCCTATTATTGCCAAGATTTTATGCTCTTCAAAAATATCTTTTTAATTGTAAAATTTCCAAATACAGAATACAGCACATATAATAAGAGTTAACATAAAATACTAAGAATACTTTTTGTTATACGTTGAACCTTTATAACCTACAATTTTTCAGCTCATTTTCTACAAACATATATATAATACTATTTACTTGATCATGACATATTTTTTGTTGCACAAGATGAAACTTTCAAGGAATTTTAGTGAAATTTTACTAGCAAATTTAAAATTGTCAATATTTCAATAAATTCAGAAATTTCACTTAAATTTCCGAAATTTTACTTGAATTTTCAAAATTTCATAATAATCATTAAAATTTTAAGTGAAATTTCACTTTCTTTTAAAAAGTGATTTTTTTCCATCCCTAACTCCAACAAGTTAGGCCGCTAATACCATTCAGATAAATTCCGTAGTGCTTTATATGTGTAAATTAGATTTTCGTATATCAAGTTTTAAGCATAAATTTATTTAAGAACTTTTTAACTCTTGTATTATTTTTATTTTACCAACTTTAAATTAAAGAAAATCATTATATGTCGAGATGGGAAAAATAATTTTATAAAAAATGTTACAAACTTATCCTCTTTACGATATAATACCCGCGGCTTCGTACGCATTAAATTTTATCTAACCAGATTTAGATTAACCCAAAGCTAATTATGCATATAAAAACCTTTCTCTTAAATCACTCTATCTATTAATTAAAAAACTGCATTAAAATCCGTTGAGGAGTTTTAAAGATCTAAGCATACATACATACAGACAGGGGAGGCGACTTTGCTTTATGCATGTAGTCAGTTAAACCTTCCTCTTGAATCCCTCTATCTATTAAAAAAATGCATCAAAATCCGTTGAGTAATATCAAAGACAATTGAAGTTTCACTACACTATAATTGTCTTTGGTAATATCAATTTTTAAATATAAATTTAATTAAAAATTGTAAATGTTAAATGTGTGTTCCTTTTAAAACACTTTATCTATTAAAAAGAATCACAACAAAATCCGTTGAATAATATCGAATTTTAATTGTAAACTTTTTTAAACACTCTGTATATGTTTTTTTTTGGATATTATCATACATAAAAACCTTTTTTTAAAATCACTCTATCTAATAAAAAAACGCATCAAAATCCGTTGAGCATAATAAAGCCAATATCAAATTTTAAATATAAACCATTTTTAAACACTCTGTACATGTTTATTTTAATTTTATTTTATATATAAACCTTCCTCTTAAATCACTGTTATCTATTAAAAAACGCATTAAAATCCGTTGGGTAATATCAATTTTTAAATTAAAACTATTTTTTAAAACACCCTGTATATGCTTTTTCTTAGATATTATCATACATATAAGCCTTCTCTTTAAATAATCCTATCTATTAAAAAAACTCGCATCAAAATCCGTTAAGAATAGTAACGTCAATATCAAATTTAAATATAAATCACTTTTTTAAACACTCTGTATATGTTTTTCTAGATACTATAATACATATAAACCTTCCTCTTGAATCACTCTATCTATTAAAACTTACTCTTAAACTCTTAACTGGTTATACGGGGGCTTATGAAGGTGTAACATCTAGTTAAATAAAATAGATCGTTGCTGTGACATAGCAACCATTAATATTTTTCTTAAGAAAATAACAACGACCATTTATTTATTACTAGTGTTTTAGTCAGTTTAAAAGAAATTTCAATGATTTTAAATAAAAACCCTTCTTCTGCAACAACAAGATGATATAATACTGGTAGGATGTGAAAAAATGGTTTACTTTAGTCTAGAGTTAATCCTGAAAAATATTCCAGGAGAATCCATCTGATAACCTTAATAGTTGCTTTAAAAAATTTGACACAGTGATTATGGATAATGAAAGAAACGAGTTATAGGTCACAGAATGTCGTTATAACTGACCAGAGGCGTTATTAGGATTGTTTAAAAACATAAGTTTTATCATTACCACATTCAGCTGAAGTAAGTGTTATTGGAAGTAGCATTATAAGCAACAAATTTTTTCCGTGATTTTTAAAAATAGTGGCAGATAATACAAAATCTTTTAATTTTGTGTTTTTTTCCAACAATTTTACATTTTGTAATAACGGCTTAGTAAATAGGCATAGCTATATCACAGCCTACTTACATTTAAATAGACATTTGGAATAAAAATATGTTAAAACGGAATTTACTTAAAAGTATAAAAGATAGGTATAGGCAACCTATACACCATTTGAAAGAGCATTTGGTTTGTCATCATGTGGTGTAAAAAAATACAGGGTGTTCCATTTAAAATAAGAGAGATATTGCAATTTAATTTTCTAAAAATAGAAATTATTTTTGATCACCCTGTATAATCTATGATCTCGATATGACCTACGTATGATAAGGCAGACTTTTCCTAATCTTGTAACAAATTTTAAAGTTTAAGGAGCTTATATGGTTAAAATAAAATTAATTTAATTGCACCCTTGCATTTTGAAAAAAAAATCAAATATCACAAAAACGAATAAAATTAGACACTTAGTACTATAAACAAAATTGAATTATTTTTTTATGTAGAATCTAAAACCGTCATAAGTCATAAAATATAGGGTGTTCCATTTAAAAAAATATAACTTTGATACGTCACACTTTTTGAGACATCCTGTATAGAGTAAAATAATTTTATACTGTGGCCTTATCCGACCTGTATATATGTATATATATATATATATATATATATATATATATATATATATATATATATATATATATATATATATATATATAATATATATATAAATATACTTAAATTCTAAATGCTGTTGTAGACTGTTTGAATGCATATCTTGGGACCCAACAGATGAAGAGAGGGACTTACTGTTTAACCGAACTAAAAAGTGTGTATAACGCCCGATTCAACAATAGGCTTAAGAGGATTATTAAATTTAGGATCCACTTGCTTTATGAATTGCATTGTACAGGCCCTAATGCATACGCCACTTTTAAGGGATTACTTTCTTACTGAAAGACATTATTGTAAAGGTTTGTCTGGAACGTGTTTAGTTTGTGAAATATCCAAACTATTTCAGGTAATTTTATCATTTTTTTATCCTAGCAACACCCATGAAGGCTGCAGTATAGGTACTGTGTGTAGTAACGTAAGAGGCAATTTATTTAAACGGAAATTAATGACCTAAAAGGTTTGTAGGGAAGTAAAGACTCCATAAATAGCACGTTTAATATTCTAGATCAGGAGTGGCTAACCAATGGCACATCACTGATCAGAAGATTTGTGCTGCACTACAAAAAAGAATGTGAAGTAGGTATTTATTCTTATTTTTGCGATAATTAGAGTCAAAATGTTCTGATTGTACATCTATTACCTCATTAAACATTTCGTTAGAAAAATGCCACATTAACACATAAAGGTTTGTCATCCTTTTTCTAGATATTTAAATGATGCAGATGGACCTAAGACTTACTCCTTAGACAAAAAACTGTGAATAAACCAATTAATGATAAATCAGTCTCTCATAGCTCGTTAGTAAATAAGAAAAGGAAGCCATTTTGTAAGAATGGAGTCATTATTAGGCAAACGGCTCTTTGGATGAGGACAATAATGATACAGATTGGCTAAAGTTGTAACGAAGGGAGATACCTATTAAAAATATGTAAGTAAAAAGAAAGAAGCATAAACCAGTGTTGCCACATTGCTTTATGCATGTCGAAAGGTATCTCCCACTTTTAATTTAGTTGTTTGGAGAGGTAAGTCAAAGCGCCGTTTGGGAACATTGGGTGTTTACGTTCTATAAAGAGCATAGGAATTTATTTTATTGTAGATCAAAGCAGGACAGACAATACCCAACGCCGGAACAAATTCTAGCTAGCTACGCCCCTGATACCTACACATACTTACCTTAGTGTGACGGCCAACATTTGAATAGGTTGTATGCAATCTCTCATTTTAGTCTTTTGCCTCTGAAGACAATTTTTTAAACGGTTATTTAAATTATCAAAAGATGAAAATGACATCCTGAAGTAACTAAAAACTTCTCTTTATTCTCTTGGAGTTCCTCAAACCGTGTGTAAAATATACCATTTTTTCCCTTTTCATGTTGATAGGGTGCACCCCACAGGGCGATAACGTGTTCACGCTCTATACCGTCCATAGTCAAACTACTGACTAACTGCGACTTTGAAAATCTCGAACCGGGTAAACAAGTATGAATAGACTTGTTTGATTACTCATCCGTCGCCCGACATTCCTTCTTCCGCTTCATGTGAAAAGGCGCTTAGGCGGCACGTTCTATCTTTGAGTACGTTTATATCGAATAGTTCAAGCTGGCTTCAAACCAAAGCGGCTTTAAAACGAATTCCAAGCGTACGTGTTTATTTCGGTGGCATGAAAGTCGATTGAAAATCAAGGTCAAGCAAATTTCAGGCCAGCGTCATACGCATGCGCCAGATTTGCATCCAACTTCACAGAAGACAACAAACAAAAACAAACCTCACTTTTTATATTGGTTTATTTGTGTTTACACGGTCTCTAAAAATGGATAAACAAAAACGAAATATATGGCTAGATGAGGAGGTGAGGTTTTTCTTAAACCTTTTGAAGGAGAAGAAGATTCTTTCCATTTTAGATGGGAAGAAATTTAGAGCAGCTGAGGTTTTTAAATCATTGGAAAGCGACATGTTCGCTAATGGTTTCCTAAGAGATCACCTCCAATTGAGAACAAAGTTTAAAAATTTAAAAGGTAGGTAACCAAAAACTTAAAATATTTGGTAATTATGTAGAAACCGGCCGCAATTGTGTGCCAAAAGAAGGGGGCATATGGTGAAAATAAGGTTAGTACAAATGCCAACTTTGATGATGGATATCTTGGAAACAAAACATTTTCGACTAAAAATTCTTTTAGGTTTGTGATCAGTGCCCCAAAAACCCCCGTATACCAAATTTAATCAAAATCGGAGTCACGGCCGGTTTCTACATACATAATTATCAAATATCTATATTTGATTCCTTAAAATTTTATTTTTTTAATGTAATTTTTACCCTAAGTAAACTCATTTATTTGTTAAAATACTTAACTGTTATATATGTATATAGAACTAATACACATACCACATTTTAATGTATTCTTTCTTTTAGGTGAATACTATAAAGTGAGAAGGCATAACGAAAAAGTGGGATGGACCCCAAACAGTTTGTATTTTATGCCGAAATGAATGAACTTTTAGGGGACAGACCGGCCAATACCATGGAGGGCATTGACTCATCCCAAAATATGTTACAGGACGAAGAGTTTATGGAAGGCCAGGTGCCGGAATTAATTTACGACATTGGGGATGATGGTGTGGTAAATGTGGCTTCACCAGAGGGTCCGGAAGTCCCTATACCAAGCACTCAAGATCTGCCTCCAGCGCTGCCTGCAGGTGTCCCTTCAGGATCAGGGATACAATCGATGATGTCGCCACCGATGTCTCCATCAAATTCAGACTCCCGCCCAAATTCTAGGAGTACAGTTCGGAAGAAAATAGATGTGTCAGTATTAGAAGTGCAGGCCGGAATTGAAAGGGCGCTGGCCAAACTGGAGGAAAACCAAAAGGCGGAACATGCCTTAATGGAGAAAATGTTGGAAAGACATGAAAAAATTATTAAAGAGTGTACAAATGATTTTTTAAAAGGTCTTAAATCAATATTTAAAAAGAGGAAGAGGAGGCCATCAACGTCATCAAGCGATTCTGATGAAGAAAGACCAAAAAAAAAAATATTAATTTGGAATTTGTTGTAGTTTGATTTTTATTTGTAATTTTTTAAATAAATTTGAATATTCATTATTAGTTTTATTTCATTAATTTTATTATTATAAACAAACACACATACACATTTTTACCTTTTAATGAAGTGTAATTTATTAATTTCATAGTAGTAATCTTTACAGAGCACAGCCCAGTTGTTACTACTTAATAATACATACATACTATGTACTTAACCTAACACTTAATGAACAAGTAATAATATAATTTAAAAAAAAGTTTGATCTAAAACTGCTTAGATTTTCTTAATGGTACATTCTTACTTAAATAATTACACAAAAATCTCTTAAATTATGTGCATCAAATGCATCGTGAGTCCTAGCTTCACGGGTGGATGGTTGTGGAAATATTAGTTCAGCGTTTTTAACATCATCCATCCAGTTTTGAAAAAACTGCTCATTTCTTGTTTCAATTATGTTGTGAAGGGTACAACAAGCTGCCACTACATTAGGTACAAATTTATAATGTATGTCGCATCTTTTTAAAAGGGTCCTCCAACGAGCTTTTAGCCTCCCAAACGCGATTTCAACTACCACTCTACTAGAGCTTATATAAACATTAAATGAATCTTCAATTGGAGATAATCCACGATTTGAGTAAGGCTTCAGTAGCCAAGGCAACAGTGGGTATGCCGGGTCCCCAAGTATTACATATGGAATTGAGTGGTCATCCAGTCGAACAGAACTCTAAAAATAAATGAATAACTTTTTAGTACATAAACAGGTATGTTGCCATATACAGCGTGTTCTCACCATATAGAAAACTTTTTTATTATTAATTTTACGAAAAAAATTATTCTTTATAAAAGATCTGCATGATCTGAAACGTAAAATGCAATCATGAGATATTAATTTTTTGCAGTGGTATACGAGGTATGTCAAACAACAAACCTAAATTCTAAACATTCTTTTAAAATATTCTTTATACCAACTTTTAAAAATAAACATTTTTATAATGAAATCAAAGTTTATGTCAATAGTGATCAGAAAGTCTTGTATGGCAGATATTACATATTTTCTTTAAATAAAACAGGTATTAGAACTACTTACTTTTGGCATCATATCTTCTATGTTTTTGTATAAAGAAGATGTTGTTAAAACTGCAGCATCGTGGGTGGATCCTGCATTTTTAACACATATATTCATAAATCTATACTTGTAATCTACAACTCCTTGAAGAATAATAGAGGCCCATCCTTTTCGATTTATGAAGTCACGATACCCATTTGTTGGTGGTAGTATGGGTATATGCGTACCATCAATTGCCCCTAAAATATTTGGTAACTTTGAACTTTCTTGAAAATATGATGATATTTGTAGAGCTTCGGCTTCATTGGGCATTTTTATGTATTTAGGCAGTAAAACTGTATTTACAGCATTTACAAACTCATGCACAATATTATGCACTGTAGCTTTGTGAATTCCAAAAGCATTTCCAACTAAGCGATATTCACAACAACTTCCCAAAAAGTACAAAGACACAGCAACTTTTTTCACAATTATTGATTTTTCTGTGATGATTTAAAAATTTTCTTTTGGCTCTAATTTTTGTCCTAATTCATTCACAATATAATCGAATGTCTCTTTTGTTACGCGAAAATTTTCTAACCAATCCTTATCTGTAAATTTTTTCTGGACAATTCTTTCCCACCAGTCGTAACTTCGCTCCTTGTTTTTAGAACGAACTCTTTCTTGGAGATTTCTTAAATTGATTTGTGTAAGCTGTAGGTAATAATAGGTTAGAATTTGCTGTAACCTGCAACAAAAATAAGCAATTGTTTTAATATACTTTTTAAAAATAACTGTTATGTACTTACTTCTTTCTGTAATTTCGTCTCCTTAGCCATTTAAATACTGCCAAATTTTGAACTAAAAGAATTTGAGTAATATATTGTAAGTATAACGAACCTATGGCAACAATTGCCTTTTTAGATTTCATAATTATTATTTTTCTTTTTAAACCCCTCAATCATCAATAAAAACGTTATCAAAAAATTTCGTAATAAAAACAATTTCACTGGAAATATCCAAATCCAAAATAATTATGAAGTTGACAGTTGACACTGATGACGTTCGAGAAGTCATCTATCTGAAGTTAGGCAGTTATTAATCCCGCTTGAACCGTTTATATCGTGTTTCTAATCGGCTTCAGTGAAGTCAACCCTACTTATTTTCAGGCTTGACTTGAACGATTCAAGTCATTTTCAAGCGCGTTTATATCGCTTTTTTCAGGCCACTTTTAAAAGCCGCTTTAACTCAAGCTAGCTTCAACTATTCGATATAAACGTAGTGTTTGAATGTTGTTTTTCGAGGACTACAAACTTTTTTTCCGATATTAACTGTAAATGTGTTACTTTAGGTACTAGCTATTTAAAAGTGCTATTATTTTATTATTGGCAAAAAATAGACTCTGATCGTTATTCGCCGCGACCCTTCAATTATAAATCATAAATTTTTATGTCTTTTTTTTTCAATTCATACCCTGTATATATCATCCTCCGTACCCTTTAAGATTTATTTACGCTTGGTTTGGTAGTCCAACGGTCAAATATATAAATATTCTTAAAAAATACTGGGTGTTATCTGGGCCCAGTAAATAAACAAAAAGTTCTTAGTTACAATTTTAATATTTTTTTAGGTACACGGCCATTTATTTTTTGCTAAAGTTGGAAAGAGTAGAATTTTTTTTTAAATTTAAAAGTACATAAAAAGTGGTTTTTAAATTTCTTAAAGTTTGAGGTGGATCAGTGAGACTTTCTAACTAAAAGCCTCATTGAAAATGAGGACATTAAGGACAGCACTGTAATTTTATTATATATATGTCCATTATAAAAAAACAGTTTTAAACAAAAATTAATTTAAATAAATTTGTTACTTACCTGTCTTTTAAATTAACAGGGTATTTCACAACTTATCCGACAAACTTTCAGGGCTAATTCTACATTAAAAAATATGAAAAAAACTTCATATAAAAATATCCTAACGTCTTAGTTTTCGTACTACAGGGTGTTTAAAATGTTAAAAAAATATTTTTTTAACTCCCTGTAGTTCGAAAACTAACACGTTTAGGACAAAGTATTATATGAAGTTTTTTCATGTTTTTTAAGTAGAATTTAAAAATAAAAAAAAGTTGTTTTTTTTTACTCAAGAATTTGATTGTATTGATACGAAATGACCATGCCGAGAATTGGTTGTTATTTATTTACGCGAAAACCGTACATCAAATAAAAAAATCAAGAGGTCAAATTTGTTCCAAATTTAATGAGAAGTTAAAAAAATATTTTTATTTTAGAAAAATGCAGTGGCGTACCATTTTCTTATAAAAAATATTAACCTTAAACCCCTCATGGACGACACTGGTAATAATTAATTTTTTTCTTGTATGCCAAAAAATGTATTTTGGTGCATAGAAGACGTTTCCCAGATTTTTTAAAAATATCTTAATTGGTATAAAAGTTATTATAAAGAAACAATATTTTTTAAAATTTTTAACACCCTATAGTTCGAAAACTAAGACGTTTAGGACATATGAAGTTTTTTCATATTTTTTAATGTAGCACTAGCCCTGAAAGTTTGTCGGATAAGTTGTCAAACACCCTGTATATCGTAAAAAAGGCTATAAGAAGGTTTTTTTTTGCAGATTTAAATTTAAATGAGGTATCCTAAACAAGGACTTTCCAAAAATTATTTAGTAGTCTGTTCTGCCTATTTTCACACAATTATTACGCAGTAAAAATTTTGGACAGTTTAATGTTTCTCCTAAATATATTAGGCGTCAGTTTTAAAGAATTAAGACTCTTACTAAATTGATTTTTGTCATAGGACGGAACCACTGTGGGATGGGGTGTTTGTGATTGTGTTCCTCGCCGCTCACTGTGTCCATCGCTCTCAGTACAAAAACAGACAGCAGGTGGGATGTTAGCGTTTGATTTAGGTTTTTAGTTTTATGACTTGGGTAATCCTTGTTATCTTTAAAAATTACTGTAAAGTAAATTTAACGAAAACTCTGATTTTTTGCTATTCAAATTTTACATGCTTTCGTCGTTAAAACGAGATATTCTTAAAAATTAAAACAAATTTTCAATAACTATTTTAAATAGAACGTAATTCAAAAAAATTAGGTTAAACATCTTAAATTAAAAAAAAACTAAATAAAGTGTTTTAAAAGGCCTCTTTCTTAAGTTTTACAATGGCCTATCTTATTGTAAAATTCGTGGCGCACTTTATCAAACACGTTGGGAGGTATATGATTTTCGACATTTGCTTAAAATTTTCAGCCACAATAGGCTCCTAGCCAAAATTTTATAATGGCAAAAATTAAATACGTCACCAACCCGGGAAAATTTAAATTTTAACAAAATTGTCTATAGTTTTTTGGTAAGTAATTTTTAAAGTCGATTAAAATTTATTCCACAATTTGCGAGTTCAATCCACTTTACAATGTTGCCAGTGCTTATGTGAAAAGCGTCCCGTTAAATAAATATGCCAACAAAGGAGCAAGCAATAGAAAAAGGATGTTGTAGCTTGTATATTTTGTAACGTAGGCACATTCCAACTACGTCATCGGACTATGCGGCGTTTTAAATAATCTCGCGGGCCTTTCCACAAAAATTCAAATTTTGGCATTATTACAAAAAATCTTGCAATTACCGGGAAAATTTAAAGAAAAGGAATAAAATCCAATCTATCTACACCGAAAATTTGATACCTTAGGTGAACATGTCTAAGGACCTATT
The DNA here is from genome assembly GCA_014170235.1 of Listronotus bonariensis. Classification (NCBI taxonomy): domain Eukaryota; kingdom Metazoa; phylum Arthropoda; class Insecta; order Coleoptera; family Curculionidae; genus Listronotus; species Listronotus bonariensis. Next base: position 37,588 of record JACEGR010002105.1, on the reverse strand, counting down.
CCCCCAAAGTTGTCGCCCTTTCCTGCTGATGTCCTTATATTATTTCTTATTGTAACCCCACAAAAAAAGTCATTGAGCGCTAAATCGGAAGATCTTGGCGGATATCCTATTGTCCCTCTGGTAGCAATGAATCCCCAAAATGTGTGTTTAAAAATTCGTGAATTGCTCTACTATTATGCGCCGGAGAACCGTCTGGTTGAAACCAAATTTCAGCTGGGATGACACTTAAATTTCTCAGGGCCGGTAAAATTTCTTGTTATAGCAACTATAAATAACGTTGGCGATTTAAGTTGTCATTTATTAGAAATTGCCTTATAATAGTGTTACCCAAAATTCCCGCCCAAGCATTAAGTTTTTGCAGATATTGAGTTCTTATAGGTATAGTGAAATACAAACAATCATTAAAAAGCGAATTTCCAGTAATGTGTATCATCATGGTCTTTTTTACAAATTTGTATTGTGGTTTTATATTTTTTTGTATCGAGTACTATTTGGAGTTTTATACTTTGTAGTGTATATTTGAATAGATAAATAAATAAATAAACAAAAGCCAAACCGCAATCGTCGCTATTTGCTGTTCGGAATCTCTGAGAAAAATAAATCGAACTCAAAAGATTATTCTCCTTCGACGAATACCAAACAACTGAAGGATTGTGGTGGCCATAAAGAGAAAAAGAAGTTTCATCCAAAAACACAAAACTCTGTAAAAACTGATCAGAGTTGGGTCGAATACTGAAAATCGGTATTCGAATACGAATAGGAATACCTGAAAATAAAAGTATTCAAATACCGAATATTTGAATACTTACAATACTTACAATTCGAATACTGAGTATTTTTGAATACCAGGATTCGGTTTGCGAATACTGAAAGGAAAGAAGAAATCGGAGCATCCAATTTTTGGAGAGCAAATAAAAAGCTCCTCTTTTCATTTTTGGTACTAGGTTCTCAAAATAAAAAAGAAACCGAATTTTTTGCCACTTCTTAAAAAATTTGAACACCAAAGAAAAGGGTCTATACCTTATATTTTTATGTTTTTTCGTTTCTCAATCACCACTCTTCTAAAATGTACCATCAATAATTACAGTTTCGGTATTCAACTACTTTGGGCCCCGGTATTTAAATGCTCAAAAAATGTATTCGTCGAATACTCAAGAAGTATTCAAATAGTGAAAAAGTATTCGAATACTGGAAAAATATTCGAATACAGAATCCTAAATACTGGCCACAAAAGTATTCTGCAGAATACCGAATATCAAACACACAAATCTATTCGAATACCGGCGCAATATATTCAGAATACTGAGTATTCTAATACGACCCAACTCTGAAACTCTTCATTTCAAGAATTTTTTTCTCCCATAATAATAATAATATTTATGGATAAATGTATATACTATATAGTATTTTCACAAGTCATGAGTAACTAATAATAATAGCTTCACAAAACTTCATTCGTCCAATTTGATCTCCTGGAAAAATTTCTTAAGTTTTTAATACCTTAAATAATTTGTAGTCATGTTTTTTAAAAACATTATTGAACTGTACGTTTTGGTACGCCAACTTTTTCTGCTACTTTCGTATTAGAACAAGACTCGCTTGCTTCGACGAAAGCACAAATATTTAAAGCCCCTTCATGTTGCGTTTCAGCATCTGGGTTTTGTTTTCCATTGCAGTAACATTTTTTACAAGAATTAATGCAACCCGAATTCTTAAACCTTTAAAAAATATTTAAAATTGTTTGAGAAGAAGGCACGAGTTGATCTGAATAATTAAAATTATAACGCTCAGTGACTTTTTCGGGACTTGGAGCAATATAGTATTATTACATAATAGTAATCTTTTGTTCACAAAAATACATTAAAAAAGCCTTTTACCCAGCACAACAAAGGCTTAAGCTAAAATTACAGAGTAAGCAGTAAGCTAGAAAGCGTTTACCGACTACTTATTCCTCCAAACCATTGGCGCTCCGATTTACCCCTCCAAACCAATTAAATTGAAATTGGGACATACCTTTTGACATGCAGAAACCAATGTGGCAACACTGGTTTATGCTTCATTTTTTTCTACTTACATATTTCTAATAAGTATGTCTCTTCGTTACGCAAAAATCCTATCCCCATCAACTTTGGCCAATCTGTATAGTTAAGCTGTGCTGATTAGAAGGCAAGAAATTCTTTCTGGCTCCAAAGAAATTTTTGAAAGCTGCTGTTGGTACAGGGTGTTTCGGGAGGAAAAGGAAATATTTTGGGAACACGTTCAGAAGGTCAAAATATGAGAAATTAACTTATATGTTTTATTCCGATTCTTAACCGTCTCTGAAATAATTATTTCTAAAGTTTTTTGTAACTATTTTTTAATTTAAAATCAACATAAACTATACTACTAAAACAGGAAAATTCCACTAGTTCTGGTTAGTTTTGGAAAATACTCCCACCAACTTTAATACAAGCTGCAGCATATTCCCCTGATTGAATGTGTGAGGCATTACTTATGGAACCTTTTCTCTTTTCGGTTCAAAACGCCCAGAATCAATCAAACTAACAACCAAGCTTGTCAAAACTATCAGTCAATTAAATTAGGCATTGACAACTAATAAAATACCTACAAACTGGAGAAATACAACACTTCCTAATTACTTAAAAACTTTATAAAAAATAACTTTAGAACCGATTATTTCAGAGACGGTTAGGAATAGGATTAACACATATGGGTTAAATTCTCCTATTTTGGCCTTCTAAACATGTTCCCAAAATATTTCCCTTTCCTCCCGAAACACCCTGTATAATTTATGTGTTCAAGGATCATCTCAAAATATTGAGAATTAACGGTTCTATTGCAACGGTAATGTGAAGGAGAAAAGGGAATTAGTTTAGATTCTTACTTATGAGCTGTAAGGGACTTGTCGATCTTTGATAGGTATTTTTATAACTTTTACTCCAAGTAATTAACCAATTTAATCTTTTTTCTCTTTGGTGTATTCTTCTAAAGTCCAGTTAAATACGCACCTAACTTCCCAAACTGTTTACAAATACCTATAGTATTTGTTAAACAACAGAGGTCTTTTCTTTAAAGTTATTAAGTCTTATTTAATATATTGCATTTTACACACGACACTCACCATACATTAGTACCTAGACTAGGCCTTCAAGTAAAAACTTTTTTCTTTTAAGGTTAGGGTGGTTAAAAATACAAAACTTTTGATTTACGTTTTTGTATTACTTCAAACAACGCTATCAAATTTAAAATAAATAAATAAAATAAACCCCTGTACCCTAGAAAAAAATAGCAACTTTTTGAGTTTGACTTTAAGAAGTTATTTGATTCATGACTAATAGAAAATCATATATTTATTTAAATTTCTTTGCTACATTTGCTTTTTTCTGTACTATTTTTATTAAATACCGGGTGTTACAGATTGTTGTTAAAATACTTTAATGGCAGATTCTACAGCAGAAAATATAAATAGAAATTCATATAAACATGAGTCCGCAAATTTTTCGTACAGAGTGTAAAATTTTCAAAAAACTAAATGAGTTCGAAAACACTTATTTTAGTAAAAATTGTTAGACTGTATTCAGGTTGTACAAGAATAAGTGGGCAATCTTTTGGATTCATATAAAACACATGAAAACAGTGTGACAAGTTCCTACAAAAAAAAATCCAAAGCCTTTCTTTACAAAGATATTGTCCCTTAGAGGACGCCGCTGAAATTCGGTTTTCTTAAATAACTTTTCTAGTACTTGTTATAATGATATAATTTTTTAATATGGTAAATACTAGTTAGAACATATTAAAATGGTATTATTGTAAAATATTTGCATTCATTAGTTTGCCGGGGGCGGACTAACCCTTACACAATAGTGTTAAATATTTTTGCACCCTGTATACTAAAGAACTGAAAAAAGTATTTTTGGGCAGCTTAAACCCTTAGCAAAAAATGGTACCCTTGTTTGATGTCGATAAATTTAAGCGTTTTTGAATAGTGGGGAAATCTAAATACATTCGGTTATTCTGTTGCAAATGATACTAAAAAAACTTATCTTTTTTTTTTTTAATTTTCACGACACTAAAAAATAATGTTATAGCATTATAAAGGATCCCATAATCTTCGATAATTAGGGGTAGAGAATGCATAAAATAAGAAGGAGCCTATTATACACAATTATTAAAAACAATACAAAATTACACCACTGGATTTTTATAAAGTTTTAATTAATATTACTTTGAAAAAAAACGGAAAATATATTTTTAAAATATCCAATTAAAGGGCATGAAAGTAAGTAAACAAAAGTGTATAATAAGATGTATTTCTGTTGATTATGATTTTCAGGAAAAATTAGGGTTGAGTAACGAAATTACCTACATTTCGTAATATTAGTTTTTAATGTAATTGATGAGAGAAAATTAAAAAAAATCAAACGTATTAAATGGAAACACCCCTGTTTTATTTTATTTTTAATTCTTCACTATAATCTCTTTCTGCTGACATATCATAACATATTGTTTGTTTTCAAGATGGCGGCCATAGATAATTTATTTACGAATTCCGTTATTTGGATGCAGAAGCAGCAAAAGTATTCTTTGGGCGCCATTTTCAAAAAAAACACCCTGTATAATATATCATTAAAAAAAAGATGTAAAACGTAAACGTTGTAATTATATAGAAAAAGTAGACACTTGTATTTAATATAAGAAACTTTATGCTACTTCCGGTTAAACGGAAAGTAATTTTGACGTTGTGATAATGTCAGTTTGAGGGTAACAACATTCCGTGTCACCTGGTGTATCCGCGAACCCTGGTTAGTATAGGTCGATTTTTATTATAACTTTTGGATTTCTTTTATAAAGAATTATTTTTTTTAATATAAAAAAACAAGTATGGTTAAGTTAAGTTTACTACCGATGGGGGCGCTGCTAAACGTAAAAAAGTCGAGAGAAGCAGGTAATATGCAGGTAGCTAGCTTTGATTCTGTTTTGGATTTCGGATATTGAAACGGTTCAAAATACAATTCAAGTTTCAATACAGCCGTGATTTTGTATAGATTTATACGTATTAAGTGTGTTAAAACTCGATTTGTGAGTTTGAGTAGTGCCCTTGATGGTTTTAAAGACTTTTTGTTAGTGGTGATTAGTGAAGAAAGCGCCATGTAAAACTTTTTCGAAATGAGTGAAAAACTGTTTTTGACGCTAAGCTCAGTATTTTCATACCTCATTGCACTCCCGATAGTCGGTGCACCGTGGAAGGAGAAGAAATCTTGAATTCCAACCATATTATTTTGATTATACACACGTCTTTTTATTTTAGATGTGAATGGCTTATTTGATACCATAATAAACGTATTAATATAGGTGAAAAGAAAGACTTTTTGATAAAAATGATAGCAAAACATACAGCTATTCACGCACAGTGCTCAAAAACGCGTGTTAAACATAACGAAGTGAATAAATAATATTATATTTATATCCATTTCAATGGTAAAACATGTCCAATCACCTGTTTTCTTAGGTTGCGTTGTTGACCACCAGAGGTCTCGTTGATCTTTGAAATCGCAAATAGCTTCTCAGCATTTAAATAATCCCTTCTTAGTAAAAATTTGTAGTGACAATGTATTTTACAAAAAAAAAATCTCCAAAATGAAAACCCACTAAAAAAATATTTATTTTTTTAAATTAACGATATAGTCGCGACAATGGAGCAAAAGGCAATAGTTCGGAATGTTTTAGGGCAAGAAGGTTCGGAATGCGGTTTTTTCCATTTGCTTCCAAAAATTATATGTAAATTTGTATCTAATTTTAGTCTTATACAATTGTTTTGCTGCAGCAAAAATATATCCAAGAAATGCTTTTTTTAAGACTCTCATCAGAACTGGCTCAGGACGGGTACCCAGGAGTCTGAGGTGGCTGATCACGATTATGATGTTCCAATTGATCCCCCGAACGCCTGGAGCTCAGGAACGCCGACGAACGTCATCTCTGTGGGACTTACTAAAATTCATGTGGGAAAAGAGAGAATCTGGACGCCCGGGAATTGTTTGGTTCGCTGAATTCAAATATGGCATCGGCGAACACCTCACGTATACCTGGTGCGCCCTACTCTGAACGCGGACGTCATCTTCAAGTATTTGCCCTTACAAGAATGTAAAAAGCAAGCCGAAAATCATTGTCAGGGTGTTTTGTGGGACGCATTAGCTAAATGTCATGTTGAAATCGACCCCTTTCGAATACCTGGTGCAAGGGTACCTAGCCCTTAAAGTCATCTCCGTGGCTTTTCATGACCGACGTAAAACAGACGAATCACAAATTGTAAAGGGGCTCTTTGGGTCGCTTCATCAAAATTTCACGTCAAAAACCATTTCCCGAGCACCTGGTACTCCGCAACCTGACCCTGAACGTCATCTCCGAGGGTTTTACAGGCACAATTGCAAGAAACTGACCAAAATCTGTTTATTTATTATTCATGTAATTAATCTAGAATCAACAACGTTCAGGGCCAGGTTGCGGTGCACCAGGTGCTCGGTGGATCGTTTTCGGGGTGAAATTTTGATTAAGCGCCCCAAAAAAAACACCTTAACGATTTTCAGTTCATATTTTCCGATAATGTTAGGAAAACCACGGAGATGACGTTAAGGGTTAGGTTCCGGTGCACCAGGTTTTCAGGGGACGTTTTCGACATGAAATTCGGAGTCAGCGCCCCACAACGATGTTCGGCTTGTTTTTCGCACTCTTGTCCGGAAAACTTTTGAAGATGACGTCCGCGTTCGGGTTTGGATGCACAAGGTGCCCGTGGGGTGTTCGCAGATTCCATATTTAAATTCAGCGACTCAAAAACCTATGGGCGACGAGTTTCTCTCCTTCCCCAAATTAATTTTGAGAAAGTCCCACGGAAATAACTTACGGCGGCGTTCCTGGGCTCCATATGTTCGGGGAGTCAATTTGAACATCATAATTGTCATCAGCGACCTCATAAACCATCGAGTACCTGACTTGGGCCAGTTCTGACTCTTATATGCAAAGTTAGTACATTTTTCAAAGGGTGTCTTAAAAAATAGCATTTCTTTAATACATTTTTGGCTGGGGCATACAAGTTCCAGTTTGTATAAGGTACAAATTTTACAAATAATTTTTAAAAGCGAATGCAAAAACCGCATTCCGATCCGTCCTGTCCTAAAAAATTCCGAACTTTTTGCTCATTGCCTCGACTAAATGCTTTTAAGTATAACATTAAAAAATAAAAGTCAGAACGCAGATCACTTTTACCAACGTAAAAATCCAATATGACGTCCATAAAAAAGTAAAGTTGATTTTTTATCAAAAACATTACCAAACATTATCAAATTAATAGCGAGGCAGTGTAAATGTGTAATTTGTTCTTAAATTTCTCCTAAAATTAAGCTAAGTAAAAGATAAACTGTTTTTCAAAATATTGTTTTCTTGGATATCTCTGGAAATATACCCGGACAATCCGTATAGGCTATTGATTATGTACAAAAAAGGGTAATAGGAAACTAAAACGTTAAAGGGGTTTTATTATTTCATATGGTCAATGGACCCCAAATATTAAAAACCGCGGAGTGCTACCATTTAGAGGGTGCGATTTTGAGAACGGGGTGAAAACATCCCCTTTTCAGTTTTTAAGGTTAGGTCGAAAACTACGCATTTTTTCCAGGTAGTAGTCAACAAAGAAGTTGTAGGAAATTAAATTATCCATTAAATAACGCCTGCCGAATTCAAAAAAGTTATTTTTGACAAAAATATGCTCAAAAAACGAAGCAAAAGAAACACGGAAAACCGCCCTATAACTTTTTTCCATGGGGGTTTGGGTATAGGCATTGGTTTACAGAAAAGGAACTTTTATCTTTTATATACAAAATGACGCTAAGTTGAAGTCATTAGTGTTTATAGTATTCGAAATAAAAGAAAAAAATGTGTTTTTTTTGCTTCGTTTTTTAAACCTATTTTTGCAAAAACTTTTTTGTAATTCGGCAAGCGTTATTCGATTCCGTTGACTACTACCTGATAAAAATGCGTAGTTTTCTCCTAACCTCAACAAATTGAAAAGGGGCTGTTTTCACCAAGTTCTCAAAAACGCACCCGTTCAAATAGTAGCACCCCGCGGTGTTTTAATAGTTTGGGGACCATTTACCATATGAAATAATAAAACCCCTTTAACGTTGTAGCTCCTTTTTAAAGTACATAATCAATGGCCTAGTAATTTTATAACTTTATTAACGGCTTATTGTTATTCCCATAAATGTTCAATCCAATTCAACCATATTTTGTACCTCCATTAGTTTTTGAGATTCCAATAGTAGGCAAGCGTTAAATTACCCTGTATGTTTATTAATATATAAATTTAAGGAATTTTATAATGGTGATAGAATTCCTCTGGCGTTACACGAACTATTGCATCTTATATGGACTAATGCGACACATTTAGGTGGTTATGAACAACAAGATGCCCATGAATTCTTTATTGCCACGTTGGATGTTTTACACAAGCATTGTTCAGATTCTATGCCTCGACCAAGTAATGTTCTTAACCAAAATAATTCTGGAAATTGTTTTTGTATTATACATCAAATTTTTACTGGAGGATTACAGAGTGATGTTGTCTGTCAAAATTGCAAGTAAGTTTTATTTAGTTTTGTTATATACGTTAGAGTTTCTTAATAGTAACTATTTAATTACTATAGAATATGTGCTTAAAAAAATCCCATTAGTTTAGATTTTTCTTGCATATTTTTAAGTAAAAAGAAAACTAGAAAAAATATTATGACACCAAATTTTCATTAATAGATTTGTCATACTTCCAGGGGCGTATCCAGGGGGGCACTCGGGCACGTGCCCTCCCCCAGAGCCCTAGGCCTAGGATTAACCTATATGTATATAGTTATTTAAAATAATTTTTTTATTGAGTATTCTACTAATAAAAATAAAATTTTATGAATAATACGGCCTGATCTCCATATAGAAGGTCTGCCGCTGGGCTTTACAAGGATCTAGCGACAGCCCCTAACTATCGTCTCTGTGCTTCCATGCATGATTGGTTGCATACCTACTGAGTGTAATGCGTAGTAGTATCGCGTTTCGCGCTTATGTGATTGTGTATTTATAGATGCTTTTAACAGAAACCGCGCATTTTCCATTTTGCAATACAGTTTATTTCGTTTATCGTTCTTTAGTGATTTGAAAGCATACTTGAAAATTTGGTTTGTTAGTTTGTTTCCTATTGGAGGTTGGGATATAGGAATATCATTTTAATTGAGTTGATTTTGTGAATTCCCGTACGTAAGTATAAAATGTTTCACATTTTTTGTAGTACTCAGTGCAAATAATTTTATAGGATTGCATTATAGTTGTAGCCCAGTCAATTAGAAAAAAATAGATGCAATAATTTTTTATTTGTTAATTTTTTTAGTATTATGTGATGGATTTTTATTTTTTACCGTTTTAAAAGTTCAAAAGAGTTATGCGTTTAAAAAGAGTTATGATTTCCTGGGTTAAAGTAGACTGGGTTATTAAATATGGTAGTAGTCTACATTTAATACTCATCTATATTTTTAGAGGATGGAGGAGAAACTACCACCTAAGAAAAAATGAAGACTCAGTCTTTATTTACATGGCTTAATCCTGGTAAAAACATAAATGAGAGTTCACAATCGAGTACTCAGCAAAACAAGGAACAAAGTAAAAGCAAAACCGAGGAATTTGAAATTAATAATGAACCACAGAGAGTGGCTAGTACTTCTACTTCTAAAGAGGTCAGTATGGTAAGTTTATTTTGTTGTTATACTTGTATTACTTGTTATATGGACATTTAAACACTTAAGCCAACACCATCTAAACAAAAAGACCTAACAGCTAGTTTAATTAAGTAGTCCGTTTGCTTAGATTTTTTACTATCTTTATTATTTCCAGTTTCTACCAACATTTATGCAAAAAAAGTTGGTAGAAAAAATAAACAATAAACGTAGTGAAATATCCAATGAAACGAACTACCTAATTAAACCAGCTGTTAGGCCTTCTTGGTTACAAGGTGTTGCTTAAGCTGTTTAAACGTTGATCAGCAAGGAAAAACGCATATAATACATCGGAATTTGTCCCACGTTAAATAAACATTACTTAAAACGTTTGTTTTTATTTTTTGCAGGCAGCGACATCAATTAAACCAAATGTGTTAGGCGAAGTTTATATTAACGTTAACGACATTGGACATTTTGTGGGCAACAATTTTTTGAAGATAGGAAAAAATTGAAATCCTGGAATATATATAGACACCACCTGTAGAATTTCACTTCCCATCAACGCAGATTGGAAACAAAAAGCGGAGGTTCAATCCTGCTTGGATTCAGAAATATCATTGGCTCTCTTATTCCAAAATTGATGATGGTGCGTACTGCAAATACTGTGTCCTTTTCTCCAAAAAACTTGTGGGCCACACAAGCAGTCAGACAGTAGGTGTTTTATGTACAGAACCGTTCAAAAATTGGAAGAATGGCATAGAAAAGTTTGAAAACCACCAAAATACTTTATATCATAAGAATTCAATATTAGTTGCAGATAATTTAAAAGCTGTTTTGGAAAATCCACGTCGTTCAATAGAAAATAAATTAAATCAAGAAGCTTATTCGCAATCTCTCGAAAATCGAAAAAGGTTGACACCAATCATAAAAACTATTATTTTTTGTGGTCAAAACAATTTGCCATTACGTGGACATAATGATTCTGGTAGACTAAATGTTGACAAAACTTTTGAAGAACAACAGACAAAGGGCATAGGGCTCTTTAAAAAATTGTTATTATTTAGAGTAGATTCGGGTGACGAATGTCTGAGAAATCATCTTGAGACCGCAGGTAATAATGCAACATATTTAAGCCCAGTCATACAAAATGAAATTATAGAATCATGTAATAATATAATTTTAAAAAAGATAGTAAAAGAAGTCAACGAAGCCAAAGCTTTTGCGTTACTTGCAGATGAGACTGCTGATGTATCTAATACAGAACAATTATCTGTTTGCGTTAGATATATTAAAGAAAATATTGTTATTGAACATTTTCTTCAATTTATCCCAATAAAAAATGCATCTGCAGAAAACATTTCACAAAACATAATTTCGTTTCTAGAGTCAGCAGGAGTTGAATTGAAATATATGTGCGGTCAGGGATATGATGGGGCGGCATCTATGGCTGGTAGAATATCCGGAGTACAAGCCAGAATCAGGGAACTATACCCGGCTGCCATTTACGTACATTGTACAAGTCATTCGCTAAATCTGGCAGTTTCAAAGTCATGTGAAGTTGTTGATGTAAGAAATACTTTGGGAATAATTGAAAAGTCCTATAATTTCATGAACACTCCTAAGAGACTGGCAGTTCTCATAAAATATATAGACCAGGAAGAACAGCAAGTAAAACGGACAAAACTAAAGCGGATGTGTCCCACTCGATGGGTAGAGAAGCACAAGTCAGTGTCTGTTTTTGTAGAGCTGTACCGAACTCTTATCCATTCGTTGGAGGAAATCGCTCAATGGAAGGATGCAGCAAGTGCCAGTGAAGCTCGTTCACTTTTCGACTCAATTTCTAATTCAGCTTTTCTTTTAAAACTATTTATTACTGAAAAATTATTTAGTTATTCCTTACCTCTATGCAAGTTATTGCAGTCGCCTAATATAGATTTATGTGAGGCGATTAATTTGACAGAAAATGTAGTTGCCGAACTAAAGGTGTTGAGGGAAACCTCTGACGAAGAGTTTGATAAACTCTATGATAGAGCTAAAAATGTTGCTAGGGATGTATTTGGCGAGGAAGCCGAAATTTCTATGCCTCGTACAGTAGGAAGACAAGTCCACCGAGCTAATATTAGGGCAAATAATGCAAGAGATTACTACAAAATTAATGTTTTTGTACCTTATTTGAATTATTATATAGTAACCCTCCAAGAAAGATTTACGAATCATAAAAATATTATCGAGTCCCTTGTAAATTGTCTTTTAAGACAGAGTAGTAATTTTGAAAATGAATTTTTGAAACTGATTAAGTTCTACATAGAAAATGAATTTATTCCGAGGAGGTATTAAATGAAATGGCTAAAGTTAAAAGACGGCTAAATATAAATATTTAAATTTTATTTATTCTAATTTAGTTTGTCCTACAAATAACATGTAATACTCTGTTTACTGTTTTTTTGTCAGTTTTTTTGTAATAAAATACATTTACAGAAGCAGTGCTTTGATTTTTACATAAATCGTTGTATTATATAATTGATTATTTAGTTGGATTTGCAATGACCCATTACAGATTTTTGTAAATAATTTTAACAAATATTTTTTCGTGTTCTACATCCTTCGTTATTTTTTTGCAAAACTACTACTTATTAAAAAATAAGCCAACGTTACTCTTCAGTTCAGCTACTTGTGCCCCCCAGAAATTTTTCCTGGATACGCCTCTGCATACTTCATTGCAAATATTACATATTATGTATTTAACTTAAATACTTGTATTTCGGTCAAAATAGACAATGATATATTTTATTCGCAGAGAGCTGATAATTGACATAGACGTTAAGTTTACGATTATAAATGATATGACAAAAGTCCCCATCGATCCCGTGTCTACTAAAAAGTTACTTGGAATCAAAGATTAAAAAAATATATATTTTTGGCATTTTCTTCGTAAACGGAAAGTGTTATTACAAAAATGTTGTATATCTTAAAAAAAAAACTTTAAAAAATGGTTTTATATATTTTTTTTTTTGCTACGAATCACCATTTCACCCCAAAAGCTGGAAAAGTCTTTTACGTGATATATACACATTTCTCTCGAAGTCGGTCAACTTTTTTTTACACATAAGATAATATAGATTTCTTGGTTGATTGTATTTAAATGTATTAAAGGCATTAAAATGTATTAAATTGTTTCTGGTACTTGCAAATAAAAAATCACTATGTATAAATAGAACAATATGTATAAAAAGTTACTTACCTTGCATTTTAATAACACTGAGCAGCAAAAAAAAAAGAATTAATTTCTAACAATTTTAGCTTAAGAAAAACCAATATGACATGGAAATAAATTATTTACTCCATTCATGATTTTCATTATGCCAAATATTAATTACATATCGAGGATCACACTGTAGTACCTCATAAGTGGCAAAATATAAATTTTCGAGGACAGATAAAAAACTGTTTAATACTATTAATTTGAATAAAAAAGCTTTATTTTTTAATAATATTATGTTATTACACCCATTTTTTGTTGTTAACTCATTCAAAACTTTGTTTCGGTCATTTTTGTAAAATTTTATATCCGGTGTAAACTAAAGTACATATTAACCCTAAAAAATAAAAATTATAATCATAACCTAAAATCTTATTGGTCTGTGACGCAACGGTTTGAAAACCTACATTTTCTTGATTCTAATATTTATATTGTCATTTTCGAATCCAGTTTAAACCACTCCGACGAATGCGTTTAGCAAGAAAATTTGACTTAAAAGACCGATGACTTCTAAATTATATTTTCCAAACAAATATAGTTTATTATTAAAAAGTTATAGGGTATTAAAAAGAAATATAATTAAATATTAAAATGTTATTTACGACAGGGCTTCCCAAATTGTGCGTCGCGACGCCCTAGGGCGTCGCAGCGTTGTTCCAGGGGTGTCTAGTCGAGGTATCCTACAAGAAAAATCGATTGAAATTCTAGATTCCTTCTTAAACCTAATATTTACACAAAATTTGTTATCATTAGACAAACACTTTGAAAAATATTTTCCAGATAATCTGGATAAAATATGCCTGGGGTAGGAATCCTTTTCAGTCAACTACACTATTGAAACTTTCAACAAAGGAACAAGGACAAACTTTTTGAATTTTGAAACTCATTTTCTCAGGAATATCGTGTTACCAGCACTGCAGAATTAAAGGTTATCTTACCATTTGCGACTTCATACTTTTGCGAACAGGCTTTTCTGCACCTGCTGTAATCAATGCCAAGTACAGTTCAAGAATATGTAGGTGTAGAGAAAGAAATAAGAGTGACCATTTCCAAACTGGAGCCCCGTTTTGAGAAGCTATGCTTAAAAAAGTAAGCACACCCTTCACCTTAAAACCTCTTTAAATTCATTTTTATGCTTAAGTTGTGGCTTTGTTATTTTATAATAAAAATTAGAAATGTACAAAGACAGTTTTTCTGGTGTCTTGTTACCAGGCTAGTACGAAAACTGGTGAGTGTTTTTAAACGGGTTGGGAGATGAGGGGCGTCGAAAAAAAATTGCAAATTCTCAAGGGTGTCACAGTACAAATAAGTTTTTAAACCCTTGACTTACGAGGAACTGCGGTATGACCCTCGATATGCAAATCTTTCAAAACAAAATTAAAATAAAGTAAGTTACAGATGCTCATTAAAAAAAATAAACATAACAGGTGGTTGAATTTACGAAAAATTATCGTAATTCGGAAGAATTGCTCTATTATCGCGACCTTGATATCTCCACTCCATCACGAAAATATCTTGATGGAACTTTTCGCCATGTTCATCACTGACAGCTCCACAAATAGGTAAAAAAATCAAGATGAGTAACTTTTTGAGATTCCAAGCTTCCTTTTCTCTTTTTTCCAAAATTAATTCGAAGGCAGGATCTTTCACCAGTTGACGAATTTGGGGACCAACAAAAAAATTTCCAATTCGATTTTTATGTATTTTGACCGTTTACAAATGTGGCAACATAAAAATAATAAAATTTTTACAAAACGAATATACAGAATATATAAATTAACTTGTAACTTTAAAATAAGAGCTAATCAGAACCCTTTATAGTGATTTTTAAATTTAACAGATGAAAATACATAAAAATAGTCTATTTTTCAGTCCCAGACATTTTCATTTTTGGGCAGTGTAATTATAGGTATGGAAGTAAAAGTTTTAATTTAACAAATAAGAGAACTATTGTTTATTATGAAATATTACAAAACAGTTATAATGAAAAAAATTATCATAGAAACTGAAGTTTAATAATATTGTATCAATGGGTGGAAAGACACGATATTCACTTTCTTTTTGATAACGTTACTGTTCCCATATATTACTGTTGCTTACTCCTTCGATAACCGTTTGGATGTTATTAAAAAAAACTGTATTTAATGTCGATGATTGGATACATTTTCTTAAACGGTGTTTAATAGTACCTCAAACCAGCTAGATTGGATTAAACATGCAATAGTAAGATGGTAATTAAAGTTCTACATAACCATATGTTTTGCATACCTCATTAATTATATAGTGCTTTTGAAACTGTTTTTCTTGCATTTTTTTAAGTAGTGTTTTTTTGTCATAACGTCTGGAATTTCCATATTGGTAAAACGCATAAATGCTAAAATATCCTGTTTCTTGTTATTACTATTTGAAATTTTACCAATCCCGAATAGCATGGCTCATTATCCATTACAATCACCGAGTTTGCCGAAATATTGGGAAATAATTGCTCGGTAAACCATTTTATAAATAGTTCCGCTCTCATATCCTCATGGTAATCAGCAGAAGAATCTGATGATTACTGCACAAATTTGTTATATCTGAAATAGAGATTTGTAGCAAAAAAGTATTACAACACTTTTTGTAGAGAATTTAATAATTATACCGTTTACGAAAAAAAAACAAAAAACTTTTTTTTTTAAACTTTAACCCCGAATAACTTTTTTAGCAGACATAGGATGGATAGGGACTTTTGTGATATTATTTATAATCATAAACTTAATGTCTATGCCAATTTTCAGCTCTATGCAAATTATTGCAAGGTTAGCCCTATTTATGTCTATTTTGATCGGACTACTTGTACCTAACTAATAAAGAAGTAATTAAATTAATGTAAAGGACTCCGACAAAAACCACTGTAAAAATAGTTCCGTCAAATTGGCTAAACATTTTTATAAAGATAATTTTTAGCTTCTCTTATTCGTTTGTAATCAACACTCTCAACCGGTCGAAAATCCGGCTATGTATAGTTTTTTAGGTGATAAACTGAGTCTTCTTCGGTGTTTTGAGACCTATTACAGATAGACAAACGCTAGGCGGACAGATTCCGCTTCCAATGGCGCCAATTTGGCCTATCGAACGCCGGCTGGATCGCGTAATACATAATGCATATACTTACGAAATGCGATTTGCGAATTGATGAACGTGTTCTAATTGGTCAACTTCGATGTGTCAAAATTTATAGTAAAAAATGTTTTTGTCAATTTTTTTACATTAAACATTGAAACTTAAATACTGGGAGTGTGAATTACATCTTTATGTGACATACCCCACAGATAGAAATATATTTTTTTTATAATTATTTTTAGTCGTGTTTCAACCACTATAGATCCAAGTTGGGATTTTTCTTTAGATCTGGGACCTGTCACAGGAGGTGGTAGGTCGCCCTGCTCACTTATAGATTGTTTAGAAAGGTTTACAAAAGCAGAACATTTGGGTTCAAATGAAAAGATAATGTGTGAGAATTGTGGATCATACCAAGAAAGTACAAAACAATTTACTATAAAAACCTTGCCAATTGTGGTCAGTTTTCATTTGAAACGATTTCAGCATTCAGAAGAGGTAAATATTTAACTATCTATTATTATACTCATACACTCTTATGTTACTATAAACTGTAACCAGTGGCGTAAATAATTTCATTTCCTGGATGAAGGGCAATGGAATAGATGAAGTATGTCTGAAGTAGCGGCGGGTGGTGATGGTCAATTTAGTAGGTCAATCCGCACCTGGTAAAAGGTAAGATTTTATTTACGCCTCTTATTATAATTAATTAATCCATTTTTAGTGCTAATATAATAAATATAATATTTATAGAGTGTAATCAACAATTAAAAATTATTAGTATATTTAACAATGGTGCGGGTTGACCTACCAAATTGGCCATCACTAGCCGCTGCTGGTTTGAACTTGGTATTGTGGTAGGGGCGCCCAAAAGGGGTTTTCGGGATTTACTACAGCGCGGCAGATTAATATACCGTATGCTTGTACCCGGGTAATCCACCAAATATGAGCTTCGTATACAGGGCCGATAATAATAAACAAAAATATATCCATCAGAAATTGTCGAGTGTCAGATTAAGATAGGGTGAGTTAATTACATGCTAAACAGTGTAAATTCCACTAATCTGACAATTTAAGAGTGACGTAAAGGAAACAGAGGGCTACAAAAAAACGTCAGTTTAACATTTTTAAGCGTAGCTTTTTTAAATTTTGAAGAAAATAATTCAGGGATAACAAAAAATATATAATACGATATGGCCCGAACGATTTTCACAAGCCGAAATAATAATAGTATTTTTTTTGACATTTAAAAGTCTATAGCCGCTTTCCCCACCGATGAAAAGGTATACATTATATAGCATTTTTTCTTTTTATTATCTGAGCTTTGCAACCCAATAGTCTCTATGACGCTTGAGTAAATCCTCATTTAGCATCGTGGGCTCCCCTACTATTGTATGCCAAAATAGAAAATCGGCATGAAAAAATTTTGAAGAGGAAAAAAAGGTTCATCACCTTTAAAAAATAGATATTTATTTACTTTGTGCTAAAACCTGTTTTACTTTACATACATTACTAAAAAGCAATAAAAAGGTCTCCCAACTTACAAACTCTACTTAACAACCTTATTTCTAATAACCCTAAAAAAAAATTTCAACCTGCCTTACCCCCTTTACCCCATCCCTTATCTACGCCAGTGACGGACCCTTAGGTAAAACACTTTTAGCCTGTATTACCCTAGTTTTAGGCAATTGATTTTAAGAAAATAAAAGAGGTAATAAGAAACAAAAACATTTTAACTAAAAATATAGGAAAATATTTTTTGTATAGAATAAAATTTGTTATTTAAATTTACAAACATTTCATAAGTTTCTAATAAGCCAATTAGGTGTTATTAGAAAAAAACAATTTGTAAAATCGTTGCATTCCTAATACGGACCTTAATGAATCCACCAGGTATACAATGATTTTACAAATAGTTTTTGTTAAATAAGTTTTAATTTGCTAATTAGAAAATAATAAAATTTAATGTGGGAGCTTTTATGAATGTCTTCAAAATAGTCTAATCCAATTTTGTTGAAAAATCAATAACCAATATTTAAAGGTATTAAAATTTCAGGGGATTTCCTATGGTCAGTTTGGCGATGCACCACTCTGTATAAGTTAACAATTGTCGAAGACTTTTTATCTTGAAATATTGATCTACAGCTCTCTCCAGTTTCCATTTTAAAAATAGTTTGTAACTTCTCAACTTGCCACTGGACATCGTTGTCAGAGCCCTACCTAATATTTCTATTTTTAATAAATATTAAAAAAAAAAAATAGAAGTTTCTGCTTTATAGATATTCAAGCGAATTTAATTTTTATCATAAACTCATATGTGAATTGTGAGGTCCAATGTTTACCACATCTTTTCACGATCACAAGCGCCCATGAACAGTGTATTTTTTATTCTAATTATTACAGCTATTTCTTGGAGTGTTTATAGATTGTTCGTTTTTAATTGTTTGGGTTTCCTTATGTTTAAAATCTTGAAAATGACGCATGTTTATTATGACTTTATTCTGTTTACCTTTTATTTTTTCTTAAGAACTAACATAAATAATTAGTAATATTGCAAAGTAAGACAACATAGGAGGTTTAGTTTCAAAATTGGATCAGTTTAGGTACATAGCTTTCCTGGGTGTGGCGGCTAAAGGAGTTGTACGGGCGTTTTTACCCTCAGGAATCGAGAAAAAATTCACGCTAAATTGAAAGCATTTTTCTTCTGGAGCTAAGCGCTGTCACCGAAGATTTCTGTAACCGGATGATTTTTCGTTTGGTGTCGAACACGGGGAGTTTTTAAAATGTCGGGAAATGGATGTGCGCACCGCAGTAAGCGTCAGTTTTCACAGTGAAGGTTATACGCAATACCAGTAGCAGTTCTTGGTTTGACAGCTAACAATTTATGCATAGCATCGATTTTGCATTTAAATAGCTTTATTTTACAAAAAAGTTTGAAAATCTCTGGGAGCTCAGGCTCGATTATCCAGATTTTCCACCTACAAAGCCCTGGAAGCAATACAACTGTAAAGGGAAGAACTGGCGAATTGCCTCAGTAGCAGAGCCAAATAATTCTATTGCAGTTTTCTTTACCCAGCGGCGGCTTTACGAGTGTTTCTTGAAGAAAGCGAATCGCTTTGAATTAACCCCTCCCCTTCGTTTTTTCGTGATTTGCAATCAGAACGACAAAACTTTAGTTTTTTTACATTTATTCTTCTACAATATGAGCCATGCGTTTTGGTTCATCGGCCGGCAATAGAATAACAAAACAAGCACTATGTTCACGCCTGTTTACATGCTGGTATTTAGTTAGATTGTCTCTTTTCTTCACATTGCCTATGTGTTATATTATTTAACTGAACCTGTATATTAAATTTTAATTGTTTACATATTTATTAAATCAAGCTAAGTGGCTCTGGCAAAATTTTCGTAGTTAAAAGGCGATTTAAGACATGGATGAAGGGTAGAACTTAGCTGAATTATAAAATGTGTAATTTTATTAAATATAAAACAAACAGAAAATGAAACTGATAGACCCACCCCGAAAGCCACAACTGAGTATATAATAATAATAATAATAATAATAATAATAATAATAATATAAAATAACGCAAGACCGCATACGATCGTTGGGTGTTATTAACAACAGCTTAAAGAAAAAGGCTAGAGGGCTGAGAGATACAAATAAATTTGTGACTAAACCCTCTAGCTTTCTCGCAGACCCAGCACCAACGGTTGAAAATCCGCCACAAGCAAATGTTGTGGAACAGTTCTGGAAGGATGTCTACGAAGACTCGAAGCCGTTACGACGGGACACTCCTGCTTTAGACAACTTTAGGGCCTATCGTGCCGACAAGGAACTTAACCAGCACGAAAGTCCACCAATCACGACGGAGGAGGTGAAAAGAGCCCTAGATGGTGCAAGGAATTATTCTGCACCGGGTCCGGATGGCATTATTAACTTCTGGTGGAAGAAATTCCCCAGTACCCACCCGCATTTGGCCAGAATCTTTGATTTGTGGCCTAATGGAGACACACCAATTCCTAAACGGTTTGTAGAAGGCCGGACTATATTAATACCAAAAAGGGAGATCTAACACAGCCAAAGTACTACAGACCGATCACTTGCTACAATACCAACTACGAGGCTTTTACTAGAATTTTGTATTCTAGAATACTGCAAGGAAAATCTCTTAAACGATAGATGCATCACACAAGACTCAATCCAATACAAACGCAACCTCAGTTTGGCATGGATTGATTACAAAAAGCTTTTGACACAACATCGCATGAATTAATATTGCATCTGCTTAAAGATCTCAAGGTTCCTCCTAACCTAATTCGTTGCATCGAACAGCTGATGCCGCTCTGGAAATCTAAATTCTCCATAACATCTGGAGCACAAAAATCATTACTGATCCCATAACATTTAAACGGTGCGTATTTCAGGGCGACTCACTAAGTCCTCTATTATTCTGTATATTGCTGCTTCCCGTATCCCGTCTCTTCGGAAGACTCGGGGGTATGTGGGAGCATTTTTGTTCAAGGCAGCCGAGCGTGCCGCGGAGAAATTCAGTCTCAGATTTGAAATCGATTCTAATGACGACCAATCACTTATAAGACAGGAGTCTAGTGCTGTATCAGCTGCAGTTAAAAGAGCCGTACAACGGATGCTCTTAGAAGATCACATCAATAAACCGCAGCACAGAAACATCGATAGACTCGATCTATCTCGAAAGCTTACGTTTGGGCTTTTGAAATTCGCCTAGCTTAAATCTGAGACCGAAAGATTCCTACTAGCATGCCAAGATGGGGTGATAAACACATTGGTGTACCGAAGCCAATTTTCCAAAGTTCTTGACACCGCATGTCGAGCCTGTCGACTGCAACCCGAAACCCTTATGCATTTATTGTCAGCTTGTCCAGTGCATGCTGTCAATAGCTACATCCATCGGCATAATGACGCTCTTCGGGTACTTTACTATCACCTGAGGCATTACTACGACATCGATGAAACAGCAATACTGCCTTTTGCTCCCGGAGACATTGAGGCAGTAGTGGAAAATGACAACTGTCGTATATACTGGAACTACGCTTTCCCAACAACACATCAAATTCAAGCGAATAAACCCGACATCGTTCTCCTTGATAAGACAAACCACACCATGTATGTAATAGTTCTCCGCCCCAGCGGAAACCAACATCGATATAAAAGAAAGGGAGAAACGAGCCAAATATCAAGATCTTCTTGGCGAACATCGGAGGCTCTATCCGGAGTATACCGTGCGATTGGTTGTCCTGATAATTGGCGTTTTGGGAGGCATGAAGAATAATATATTAAGGGAAATCAGGTACATTCCAGCATGTCAAAATACTCCCGAACAACTGGTGATGAAGATGCAGAAATCTGTTGTCCTTGGATCCCTTCGTCTACTGAGGCAAATGAATTTGGCCGTAGATCACTGACCGAGCGGACGCGAGGAGTGGACTTCGATATGGATGGCCTTCCGCACGACGCGACGCCCTATGGGGTCGGAGCCATGGGATATGTCGTGTTAGATCCTTTAGAGAATAATAATAGCTTTATTGCCCAACAAGAACCCATTTACAGAGCAATTTACGTAGCAAATTATGAAAATAACAATTATAATACTCATATTATATATAATCATAATAATAGAACGAATAAACTATTTAACAAAGAATTAAACAGTATAAATAACATTCAAAAATAAATTCTATTGACTACGTTTGGCTTTCTTTTTCAGTTCATTTTTAGTACAATTAAAAATATCACTTATTATTATTATAAATCTTATTAAAACTGGCACACATAAAACTGACCGGCGATTTTAGCATTACATTAGTCCTAGGCTCTTTCACACATAAAGGTTACAGAGTTTCTAGCGTTCAATCTAGGGACAAAAATTAATTTGATTAGCAGGTCAGGACAATCAACCTCACCGTGCAGCAATTTAAACAAAAAGGTCATGGAGGCAGACACCCTCCGTAGTGTTAAGCTGTCAAAACTAAATTTTTTCAACATAATCTGAGCCTCGCTGTGGATAAATCCCATCTGTTTTAAAATTTAAAATCTTTAGAAACCTTTTCTGGACTCTATCTATATTATTTATGTGACAATCATAGTAAGGATTCCAAATCAGTGAGGCATATTCAAGTTTCGAATGCACATATGTACAAAAGAGGGTTTTTAGAACTTTTGAATCGGTAAAATTCTTACTATTGCGCACAACGAAGCCAAGTGTCCGACCCGCCGCAAGAATTATTTGGTTGATGTGGTCAACGACAGTTAATTTCGAATCAAACACAACCCCCAAATCTTTCAGTGTACCAGCTCTTTCCAAAACTACTCCCGATATGGAATAGGGATACTGAAAAGGATGCTGCTTACAAGTGTAAGTAACTACTTGACACTTATCTGCATTATGACTGAGTTTGTTTTCGTGGACAATCAGTATAAGTTTCAATGGGTAAAAATACCTTAAGATCATCTGCAAAAAGCAACTTGTCACACTTAGTAACTTGACATAAATCATTAATAAAAAGCAGAAATAATAATGGTCCCAGGTTCGAGCCCTGCGGCACACCAGACGTTGCGATATATTCATTCGATTTGTACCCATTATAAAATACAAATTGTTTCCTATTAGTTAAGTAAGATTGAAAAAATTTCAGAGTTGGTTTATCAAATCCAAACGCCCTCAGCTTATTAAGTAAAACCATGTGCGAAATTCTGTGGAAGGCCTTGGCAAAATCTGTATAGACTACATCCACCTGTCCCTGATTATCCAAAATTTTAGACAGTAGTTGTGTTAAGCATGCCATATTAGAAACAGTTAACCTACCGTCTACAAAACCATGCTGTTCAAAAGCAATATACGCACGAACTGACAGGTAGATTCGTTCATAAAGAATCGACTCCAAGACCTTCGCAAAATTGCAAAGTATGGAAAGGGCGATAATTTTTAATTTGATTACGTTCACCATTTTTAAAAATGGGGCATACTTTTGCCTGGATCCATAATTTTGGCATAGTTTTAATGCACAGGTTGTATATTTTTAATAAAGGTTTAACAAAGGCACCAATGCAGTCTTTAACAATAAACGATGGAACCCGATCCGGACCTGATGTTATCTTATCTTTTAACTTCTTCGCGGACTTAATAATATCCGCTTCAGTTATGGGCTGTAGAATTGGAATATTTTCATTAACACAATTACCCATATTTTGATTAACATCCTCAGGTCCGTCTCGTGTATATAGACTACTAAAAAAATTCCCAAAGCCATCAACACTGAGTTTCACTGAGCCGCCTATTCCCGAAATACACCTCACCCGGAAATCTGGAAGTTTTACGTTTGGTATTAACATAGGACCAAAATCTCCCAGAATCATTGACAATTGAGGATTGTATATTCATCATATATACATTATAAGCAATTTTTATGGAAATACTTTAATATATTTAAACCCCAAAATCCTTGTGTAAAAATAAATTGAATAAAAATTATTTAAAATGGCGGACCACCATAAATAACAGTGATAATGAACCCCAAAATTTTACGATTATAAATAATAGTTTAAAAAACTAAAAAAACACGCTTTTATATGCAACCGAACTAAAAATTAGAAAATAATTTTTCATTACAAAAAGTTTGTCACTTCAGAGTAAAAAGCGTGGATTTTACTATTTTTTCATAACTTTTCCCTCGTAGATATTTGCAAATAGAATAATTATAACATTTAATATATTAAGCACCCCACGCTTTTATTCTGAAGTGACAAACTTTTTGTAATGAAAAATTATTTTCTAATTTTTAGTTCGGTTGCATATAAAAGCATGTTTTTTAGTTTTTTAAACTATTATTTATTTTTCATTTTTTAGTTCGATATATCAATTAGTTAAATGCTCCAGTTTATTCACTAAAAAGTTCCTTCGCCATTTTGTCAAGAGACACATAGTCAATTAAAAACGCAGCAAATCAATTGCCCTTGCGCATTCGCCATAATTAAAAAAAAACCTAATTTATTTATCCTGGCGGTGCTAATCATGATAACTGAATACTGTTTTTAAATTATTGCATTGTCATCGGTCCTTGATACGTGCGCAAAGTTTCAAAGAAATTGAATCGCTGGAAGTTGGTAAAAATTAGGCTCAAAGATTCCGTTACATAGATAGATAGATAGATAGATAGATAGATAGTTACAACCCAAGCTAATAAAAGCGTGTTAAAAAGCAAACCCGCCACTGACCAGCTCTTTAAATCCCTTTAAATACATATGTTTACCTTCTGTCGCTGTCAAAAACAGCTGAAAGCAGTTATAACACGTGGTTACGTCAACGAGCTTGAGAAAAGTTGCCAAATTTATTTTGTTCTTTACCAGTTTATCTATGGGTTTTGCTGTTTCAATTCGATCAAACGAAAAACTTACATGATTACACAAATTATCCTTTGTTAAGCTACTAGGTTGTTCCAGCGTATAATGAAAGTAAAGATTACTTTTTCCACAAATCAAGTACACTTTTTAGGTGGTTAATTACTTTACAAACTTTTTAAATACTGCGACGCGACACGTATGCGCACAAAGAATTGAATTAAAATACACAAAACGGTATTTTTATTGCAAAACACTATTAAAACAAAGTTTACTGCGTTTTTAAATAAAGTTTTTGTTACTTTTCGCTTTTCTTTCATCAAAATTAAGAGCCGTCAGACGACAGGTGGTTCACACGAGAAAAGAGTACAAAAGATTATTCCCTATGAGACAAATGTACAAAAAACTACGGTAATTGTACAGAAAGTGTCCGCAACTCCGATTTTAACCAAATTTGGTATGTTGGGTTTTTGGGGCGCTGATCACGAATCTGAAAGAAATTTTAGTCGGAAATGTTTGGTTTCCGAGATAATCATCATCAAAGTTGGCATTTAAACTAACCTTATTTTCACCATTATTCCCCCTTCTTTTTGCACACAATTCTTGATTTAAAGCTAAAGTGGCCCACAATATTTGATTTTCACCTTTTAAAACCCCGTTTTCTATGTTTTTTACCCCTTTTATCAAATAAATTGGGAAGGGTCCCTTTAAAAACTTAGCAACCGTGCATTCACTGCTCCACCGCCTCCACCATATTCTGCTACGATTAAAAACGATTGAAAGCGAAGCTATGCAATTTAATTCAAAAAAAGTGTAAAATACGTAGAAGAATGAGGTTTTAAAAGGTGAAAATCAAATATTGTGTACCACTTTAACTTAAAATCAAGAATTGTATGCCAAAAGAAGGGGGAATAAAGTGAAAATGAGGTTAGTTCAAATGCCAACTTTAATGATTGATATCTCGGAAACAAATGTTTCCGACTAAAATTTTTTCAGATCCGTGAACAGCGCCACAAACACAGGTGTTTTTACAGTTAAGATGTTTTTTGCAAGAAATTTATTGCAATTTATTCTAACATTTTTGCAGTTTGCACGTAACTGGGTTTATCAATTTACTGAAACTTGTAAGTTCAATTCTTTTTAAACCTTTTTCTTTGTCTCATGTTGTTCTGGTTATGGGCGATAAAATGATACTTACAGCGAATTCTACAAAATGCAGAGTTTGTTTTTTCTTGTGATAATTCATAAAAGCTTGATGTCGAGGAACTTATTACCGTGGGTATAAAAAGTAGACGGCATATTTAACATACCTTAGGGATAAAGGTGCCGAAGTGGACATTTTGGGGCTTCTTCAGATGTACGGTTACAAAATGCATGAAACAATTACTTTGTGTTGCTATATTACTGTACATCTCATTGGTACGGAAGAGAAGGGAAGTTTATGGTGAAAGTGTAAAGAGTGTACTCGTGAAAATAAAAGTACTTTCCAGCCAAGAAAAAATCCTAGCCTTCTAAAAGCTGTTGTAGCTGTAAATGTTATTTAAGGTTATTATTTAATGTAACGCCTACCCCGCTCATAAGTAGATAATAAAAATTGGTTAACTTTTTTTTAGGCCGGTTGCCCTGGTTTGCGTTTTAAATAATATTGCGAAGAATTTACCAAATTGTGCGTTTATTAAGTTTTGGCATCTTGTTTTAATTTACGTAAAATGCAACGAAATTCAATCGAGTTGACTGACATGGTTTTGTGTTATGGGGAAGCTAGGCAAAATGCTCGGCAAGCCAGGCTGCTATATCAAGAGCGATATCCAGATCGGAACACCCCTAGTGAAAGAACTTTCGTGTCTGTAGTTCAACAACTTCGAGACCGGGGAAGCTTTCGAGGTGTAAATGCAGATAGAGGCCGAGGACGTACCGAAAACACACTGGCCGCAGAGCAGGAAATTTTAAATTCTGTTCGTGATAATCCTAGTATAAGTACTAGACGATTAACGTCACAAATCGGTCGGGCTTCAAACTTTATAACGTGGCGAACATTACATGAAGATCGTCAACATCCTTATCAAGTGCAAAAAGTGCAAGCGTTAAAACCAGAAGACTACGCCTTGCGTAGAAATTACTGTGGGTGGTTTTTGCAAAAACTGCTAATGAACCAAATTGGATTCGCAATGTGTTGTTTACCGATGAGGCCGGTTTTACTCGCGATGGTGTGTTTAATCCACACAATACGCATATTTGGAGCGTAGAAAATCCACACGCATTCCGCGACCATCAAGAAAAATTTTCTATTAATGTTTGGGCTGGTATTATAGACTATCAACTAATAGGTCCCCATATTTTGCCAGCAAGGCTAAATGGGGAAGGTTATTTGGCTTTTTTGCAGAACGACCTTCCCAATTTATTAGATGATGTCCCTTTAGCTGTTATACGACAAATGTGGCTACTTCAAGATGGAGCACCTTGTCATAACGCGAGAATAGTCACGGAATATTTAAATGAAAATTTTAGAGATAGGTGGATTGGACGCAGTGGACCTATTCGATGGCCTCCTCGGTCTCCCGACCTTAATCCATGCGATTTTTTTTTGTGGGGAACTATGAAAGAGTTTGTTTATAGTGAACCCATTAACAGTTTAGAACAGTTGCGAAATCGTGTGAAACTAGCGGCTCAGCAAATAAGAAACAATGAAAACATTTTTGCGCGTGTGAGAAACAGTATGCAGCGGAAAATAAATGCATGTTTGGAATTAAACCGAGGGCATTTTGAACATATTCCGTATTGAAGGTAAATCGACCTTTATTTAAATATTTTTTGTTACAATTTATTTTGATATAAGGCTTTTAATAATTTTTTAAAGTAAATTTATAAAAAAATAGAATATAATAACATTTTACCTTTTTATTCTATTATGTATTTATATCGTTTATTGGGTATAAAATAGGACGTTTGGCAACATCGCAAACAAAGTCGTCTACTGTCTGTTACTAACGAACGGGCTCCGGTGTTTATAGTGTTTACGTAACCAGGGACGTAGCAGATAGGTGAAATAAAGGTATTTTTACAAATTGTAAAAAAGTTTGAATTAAACAAAAAAAGTACTCAGTGTGTCTCTACACTGTCCCAGGAGTCACCCATTTCAATATATTAAAGTATTTCCATAACACCCTGTATATACCCTTTTAAGGGTAAGTTGTGATCTACTTAAGGCGTTTTAGTAGAGAGTGTATTTTCACACTTTAAAGTGTTTTCGAGAAAATTTATTAAAACATCGTATTAATTTGTTACAAAGTTCAGTTAAAACGAAACAAGATTTAAATACATAACCTTTATATTTTTCATATTTTGCTTTAGTCCTGTTACTTGTACCAACTGAAAACCGGAGAAGTCTAAATTTAATTTTTAAAGCAACAATCAAACAAATCCAGAATTGTCCGCTTTTTGCTTAAAATGACGTCCTCGGCTATGTGCAAAATTTTTAGGCAACGGCCACGATACCAAGCATCTGCGGCCAGGGGAAAGCGGAGAATTTGAGAGCGCTGCCTTTGATCTTTATGGTAGCATACAAGAAGTATATAAACCGGTTTCAAGACGCTGTTTACAACAAAATATTTTAGCCATTACCGGCTACCAGTACAGAGATTTAATACTTTCCGCTCGACGCTTACGCTTGATATCGTGGCCGAGGCCTTATAGCGACGTTAATGTGCTTTGGACTGCACCAATCTATGCGAATTTCTTTAGAGCATATGACTTCGTGAAAAGATATTTTTGCCAAAAAATTGGCTTGCCCGGTTTTTGCCCCAGTCTTCAATTGTCAAGTATAACCGGGCAACTTAAAACATTACAACTGACAAGACAAAATAGAATATTTATACGACCAATATACTGTGTAAGGCTTTCGCGGCCATCTTCTGCTAAATTTAAGTTTTTGGGCTCTTCGGCCGTCGTTGTAGATTTTGTATCCTTGACGTTTCGCCAGCGCGAGTGGTTGGTATCCTCAGAAGGTTCCTAGTAGCGTACTACCAGTAGTACGTAAGTAGTCTACTAGGAACCTTCTGACGATGCCAACCTCTCACGCTGGCGAAACGTCAAGGATACAAAATCTACAACGACGGCCGAAGAGCCTAAACAAATTTAGCATTTATAAGACCACTTTTTTATTGTGTATTTTTTTAGGCTGAGACAAAAATATCTACATCAATTTCATTCCCTGAGATGCTAGATATGACTCCTTTTATGAGTAAAAGGAAAAAGGATAGTCCATTTTCTTCTGATAACAGATATTCCTTGTTTGCTGTAATCAATCACTCCGGTAAGATTTTTTAAAGATTATACTTGTATTATTGTAAATTTCAACCATCCTAATTTAAGGAAAGTTAACAGTGTTAACCACCCTCTTAAGGAGACAGTTCCAACGATATACAGGGTGTCTCTAAAAGGTGTGGAAAAAATGCTTCCTAAAGTTATAATATGAAGATCTAAGCCAACTACCTTAGTCCAAAAGTGTGTTGTTTCGGAGATACAGGGTGTTAAAGATAATAAAGAATAGTTACTTTGTCACAATATTTTTATTTTATTTATTTCTCTTTATTTCACAATTACATTAAAACATGGTTTACAACTTAAAATAAAACATCGTCACTAAAAACACCCACATATACAAAAAATTACAATTTTTCAAAATTTCCTGAGCATCCAGATTACAAGGTTCCAAATTTACAAGAAAATCCTTTAATTGCTTTTTAAACAATCGCTCGTGAGGGGCGCTTTTAATTTTAACATCCAGTCTATTATACAATTTTATACACATATAGAATGGACTGTTTTCTGTTAATGATAACCTATGTAATGGGTAGTTAATATTGCGTGTTCTAGTACTATAATTATAATTATTGTATCCAGATTACAAGGTTCCAAATTTACAAGAAAATCCTTTAATTGCTTTTTAAACAATCGCTCGTGAGGGCACTTTTAATTTTAACATCCAGTCTATTATACAATTTTATACACATATAGAATGGATTGTTTTCTGTTAAAGTTAACCTATGTAATGGGTAGTTAATATTGCGTGTTCTAGTACTATAATTATGATTAGATTGTATGTCAAATTTATCCTGGTTTTTATACAAAAAATACTATAGTGTCATAAATTCGAAATTTGCAATATACAATGTGCGTAAGGCTGTTTCTTTTAAATATTTAGATGTGATGCTAAAACGGGTTGTGGAAGGTGATAAATAAAAATCTGTTGTCAATTTTATTTATACCTGTAGAGGGTGCTACCTTCGTTATCTTGCACAAATTAAAAACAAAACAACTTTTTGGGCCACTCTTAGGCATCCGTTTTTAAAATATCTAGATTTAAAAAAAAACACTTTCTGTATGTTCAGGTATAAGCTATACAGGGTGTTCAGATTCTAATCTCTACGTGATTTCAGGAAGAAAAGTTTATTTAATAAACCTATGTTCTAAATGTCTTAACTTTTGATGTACACACTGGTAAAAAAGCTTTTTTTTTAAAACGTTACTACCCTGTATCTTAAAAAGTTAAGCCATTTAGGACATAGGTTTATTTGAAGTTTTTACCTTAAAATCATCTTAGGATTTACACTTTAAATATTAACATATTATGCTGAAACACTCTGCATAGCTTAGACCTGGCCATTAAGAAGGTTTTTTAATCCAGATATCTCATAAACAGCTGCTTAAATCAATTATTACCAAGTTTACCCTTTTATGTTTAATATATTGAAGAATACTAATTTGTATCTAAAAGTTACATAGAAAGTGGCTTAAGGACGTAATTTTGTTTTTAATATATAGCAGATTCTAATTTCTTACCTCTCAAAACCCTCCCAAGCCGAATTGTGTAACAATACACCTATGAATAACATATGTATTAGTAAAGAACTAAAACCGAAATAAACTTTTGATATCCTGTATCTCCGGAATCATCCACTTTTGGACTAATAGGCGTAAGCCAGAGAGCATATGCGGTTTTATGTTTGGGGACTAAGTGTAACCTATAAATTTAAAGTCTATCCGAGTTATAGATGCGAAGGAAATAAACAAATGTATGTGCTCTAAGGAATTCTAAGCAATTTTAGTCCATTATTTTTAAATCGGAACTACAAAGACGGCCCTGCATAGTAAGGCTTCAGGTTTACGTACAGAAGTCGCGATACCACGCGTTTATCATTGTTGATGGAATATGAAACTTGTATAGTGTATACAGACTGTCTACAAATGGGGTTTACAAGAGGACAAATGAGCAACAAATTTCAGTTTTCGAAAAGAATCACAAAGATAAAATAATGATTTTGTATACAGGGTTCGCAAAAACTTGAAAAACATTATTTTTCTCCAAAAGTAAACAACCTTCATTTTTCATATTTAAGCAAAATGTCATTTAGAAAATTTATTCAGAAAAAAGTTTGTAATAATAAAAATAAATTATAGAAAATTTTATTGAACCTCATAATTTGATGAAAACGCCTTGATCACATCGTATAAAGCTTAAGAATTGGGTTGTGTATAAATTTGGGAGAAGCAAGTGTTTGAAAAGCAAATAATAAGAATTTTTTGGGCCATTTTATAATTTACAATAGTTAAACATAATTCCTTTTAAAAACACCAAAATTCGTTTCATGAAACTTTTTGTTACCCCTGTAAAATTAATAGGGTTATTCAAAATGCTTATTCAAATAAATTTTCTAAATGATATTTTGCTTAGAAATTAAAAATAAAGGTTGTTTACTCTTGGAGAAAAATAATGTACTTTAAAAGGATGCCGTAGCCTGTTAAATTAAGCCAAAACGCGATTCGCTGCCGTTTTTTAAATATTTGTTTTGGAAAAAAGTTGTATATCGAAAAGTTTCTTGAAATGATCCAAAGATTATCGGAAAGTGGTTATTTTTACGGTTTTGTAATTTAAGGAAATTTAATGTGTTAATTATAAACATTACCAAAAATCAATTAACTTTCCCATAATCTTTAACCAATTTTAGATATATTTTAAATAAAACGTTTTTCTTTAAAATGAATAGTTTTTGAATAGATTAGTTATAGAATTAGATTTTTACAAATATTTTGCTCCTCAAAAATCCATCTTGCTTCTACATTATAACGTTCTTTCTCTGCGATCAGGTGCGCGCACACAACATTCGGCAGTAGACGCTATTTTCGCGATGCATATCTGTTTTGACCTTGAAATAAGCCAGCGTAGCTGCTTGAAGCGGTAAAAATAATGGTATTTTTCTGATTTCGAGTTTGAGATTTGCTGTCGCGGCCGCGGTCGCAGGTGCGGTCGTTGTCGCAGCCGTCGCAGGTGCGCTCGTCGTCGCCGCCGTCGCAGCGCGAAGGGATGGTCAGGGGGTCGGAGCGTCGAGAGGTCGGGAGGTAGGCAGATCCGTGGGTCGGGTCGTCGCATGTTCTTGTATGTAAAATCGATTAAGAAACATTTTTCGCTCTTGAACGTATAGTCGAAATGTCAAAACTAATGCTGGTTTTTATGAAGAATTTGGTAGATCCGACAATTGTTTTTTGATATTGAAAAACATAAATTGTATTTATAGGCTATTGATAATGTACAAAAAAATATGGTTAAAAGGAACTACAATGTTAAAGGGGATTTATTGTCTCATATGGTCAATAGACCCCTAAATATGAAAAAACCACGGAGTGCTACCATTTGGAGGGGTGCGTTTTTGATAACAGCCCCTTTTAGTTTTTTGAGGCTAGCTCGAACACTACTCACTTTTTCTAGGTAGTATCAACAGAAAAGTTGTAGAAAATTAAATTTTCCTTTGAATGACGTTTTCTGAATTAAAAAAAGGTATTTTTAACAAAATTATGCTGAAAAAACGAAGCAAAAAAACACCATAAAATGCATTTATTTATTTTTTTTTGTCTTTTGCCCTATGACTTTTTTTTCATGGGGATTTAGGTATAGGCATTTATTATAGAAAAAAAAACTTACATCCTGCCCCTACAAAATGACGCTAAGTAGATGTCTTTATAGTCGCATAATATTCGATAAACGATTTTTTAAAATTGCCGCACACACCATTTTTCGGCAATTTTACCTATTTTTTTCTCAATGTTCTGTAACTCTTTTCTACGCAGTTTTTGATATAGGCAATGGTATATTTAGTTAAAAAGAAAACAATTACCTTTAAAATGGTTTATTGCAAAAGATCCTAAGACTAATAATAAGTAAGATGTGGTTCCTCAATTTTTTCTACTTTCAACTTTGCAGAACATGAAACAATTAATACCTAACTTTCTGCAGTCACAGTTTCTTGTACATCCTTTTGTACATCGGCAAACTATTTTTTCAAGCAAAACTTGTGGCACAGGAGCTTTGATAGTAAATATTGAAATTAAATTATATCTTAAATTTTTATACTTATATGTGACTAAAAAATAGTAACCTTTGCTGAAGAGTCATATTTAGAAATCGGGGTTGTGGGTAATGAGCGTGGATTATGAGCGAGGGTAATAGCCGTGAGTAATAAGCCATATTACCTGTTTAAAATCACATTAATTATGTATATGTCGTAGGCAAATAGCTTCTGCCTAGGTAAATGCCTTTGGCCTGGGCAAATGACTTTATGAAAATAATTTTTATTTAAAAGCCATTTGCCTAGGTAAATGCATTTGCCATGGTACTTGTTAGGCAAATGACTGACATATTATTTAATAACATATTAGACGTACAGTTTTTTTTGCAGACTACAGTAAAAAGCAAAAGCACATGCAATCATTTGATTGGTTCGAAACGCTATAGACGGTCATGCAAAACTGTCACATTAGGGCGGTTATGGTTAGTTTTGATTATTTTATGCTTTATTTGTTTTCTGGGAGATTAAATTTAAACAAAATATTATTTGGCTTTTCTCCAGAATAAAATTAAAAAGTTTATTTAACATTTTATGAGAATTAAAACTTTTATACATTATGTAGAACTATTCTGCTCTGACACAATATAATAAAAGTTATTATTAATTATTATTAATATTAAGGTACTTACAATACAAAGGTTTCAATCTATAAACAAAGGTTCATTAGCACTCGGTTGAAATTATTTTAATGCAATAAAATAAAATCTTAACAAGACGCCAGACGAGAACTGGGCCAATAAAATGTTAAATAAACTTTTTAATTTTATTCTGGAGAAAAGCCAAATAATATTTTGTTTAAACTTAATCTCCCAGAAAACAAATAAAGCATAAAATACTTTATAATATGGCTAAACATTTTTTACTATTCTTATCTGGTTAAGAAGATACCTAATAGGTGTATCTTTTACCAGTTAATTTTTCCAAAAGTAATGTCAAACTCTAAAGTGTCCATCAGACATTTTATTTTTATATTTTTTTTTTTCAGTTTTCTAACAAGTTTTTAGGTAAACTATTTACCACATTTTTGAGACGCAACTATTGGCCCAGTTCTCGTCTGGCTTCTTGTTAAGATTTTATTTTATTGCATTAAAATAATTTCAACCGAGTGCTAATGAACTTTTCTTTATAGATTGAAACCTTTGTATTGTAAGTAACTTAATATTAAATATTTCATTATTTTATTTCTTTTAAAGTAATAATAACTTTTATTATATTGTATCAAAGCAGAATAGTTCTACATAATGTATAAAAGTTTTAATTCTCATAAAATGTTAAATAAACTTTTTAATTTTATTCTGAAGAAAAGCCAAATAATATTTTGTTTAGTTTTGATTACTTAAATATTTTTTTTAATTTGCTTTATTATAAATTTTTAAAAAAATTAACTAACCAGATTACCTATTTTCATTTGCCTAAAAATTGCTTAGGCAAATAAAATCTATTTGATTATGCAAATAGCATTTGCCTAGGCAAATGACATTTAAAAATTAAAATACACCATTTGCCTAGGCAGAAGGCATTTGCCTAGGAAGAAGCCATTTTCCTAATATAACCATTTGCCAGCGACATGGCCAAGCTTTAACATTTTATTTATATTTACTGTTTTTGTTTTATTTTTTCCTTATACATATCTATACTTATAAAGAGGTAAAGTTTGTAACTTTGTTTGTTTGTTTGTAGCCGCTGATCTTCGGAAATACTGAACCGATCATTAAAATTCTTTCACAATTAGCTACACTACTCAGAAGTGTTTTATAGGCTATATGTTATTATGATTAAACAAAAAGTTTAGATATTAACGCCCAACGAAGTGGGCACAGGTCGGCTATCTTGGATAAATTATAACTTTATAAGGGCTAATCTTTCTTAAATTTCAGAAAAAATAATGATATATGTATATCAACACAGCAGGAAAACATATTGAGCCTAAGTGGTTCAATAGTAGAATGTTCGCCTTTCACGCGGGCGGCCCGGCTATCTTGGATAAATTATAACTTTATAAGGGCTAATCTTTCTTAAATTTCAGAAAAAATAATGATATATGTATATCAAGACAGCAGGAAAACATATTGAGCCTAAGTAGTTCAATGGTAGAATGTTCGCCTTTCACGCGGGCGGCCCGGCTTTGAATTTCGCCCGAAGAAAGTTTTTTTAATAAAAATAGATAAGAAAAAAGCAACGAATTTACCTATTTTTAGTATATGCAGGTATGCAGACGTTCCGAAGGGACCATGGTTTTTTTTGGTGGTTTTGCATAAATTTTTACAAATTATTTGTCCTATGCCCCACTTGTAATGAACTTTTGATTTAAAAAAGAAAATAATTCATAATCTTCTCCGTATATTGGGTAATTTTACTAAACTATTACATTACAAGCATAGTTTAAGGATTTATGTATACATATTTTTTGAAAGAAGTTATGCTGAACCAATTTTAACAAAAACGGTTCAGCCCAAACGCTAAAAATGGCTAAATTTTGGCCTAGGGAAGGACTCATTTGTCAGTCTAGTTTTATGTGTAGGGAGTAAAAGTACCTACAAATTTTGATTTAGCATAGAGCCAGAAATAATGTTTGGAATGATACTTTGTAAAATTCTATAGCTTAGTGACGATATGACAAAAAATGGCCGCTGGGCGAAAATCGTAGTTAATCATTCTAAAGTCTAGTTTTATGTGTAAGGAGTAAAAGTATTGTTCCAAATCACCTCGTATAAAAACACGTGTCTTCGTTTTTATACCTTTATTAACAATGGAACGTAACTATGGTTACAACAACGGCAAAATCGTACAATTGTCAATGTCTCGAAGTTTACAACACAAAAGTCGAATTTATACTGACTGATCCGAAGTTTCCCGTCGCCCTTTTATAGTATGGTGGAAGAGTAAAGAATGATCTAGAATATTCGAGAAATATCGTGAAAATTCCATAGTACATGATGGCATAAAAGTTATTAATAGATAATTCGGGCGTTTTCGGAAACCTTCGAAAGTGATGAAAGAACTTGGAAAAATTAAGGTAAATTATTTAAATAAATTAACAAACTAAATTAAATGATCCTAACTCTCTAAAATTCTATAACCTAAACACATTTTTGAAAGTCTGTAACATTGCCCCCTTCCAAGTTTTGATCGTCTCGATCAAGTATCTTCACTGTCTTGATAACGGCTTAGCCTTTCTAGATGTACTACTTTCATCTTTGCCTGTGGACTCTTCTGTATACGGTACACCAGATCATTAAGCCGTGTCACCACTTTATATGGTCCCTCCCATGACTTCTGTAGTTTCGGTGAACGCCCCTTGGTTCTTCTTGGATTGTATAACCAAACTTTTTCACCGACGACAAATCCCTGATGGTTAGCTTTCAAGTCATAGCGGGATTTCATACGGTCACTTCCTTTTTGTAACTTGGTACGCACCTCTTCATGTATCCTCTGTAGCTGTTTACTTAGTTGACTTACATAGTCTTCTGCTGGTTCTTCATTGGTGGAAGGTCGTCCTGTAAGCAAGTCAACTGGAAGACATATTTCCGCTCCGAAAATGATTTTAGCAGGTGTTTCGCCAGTAGTTTCGTGAATTGCGGAGCGGTATGCTAATAAAAACGGCTGTATACAGTTATCCCAGTCACTTTGTTGGTCATTTACTTTAATTTTCAGGTAGTTATCAAGTGTTCTGTTAAACCGCTCTACCATGCCATCGGACTGGGGATGAAGAGGTGTTGTTCTTGTTTTATGGATTCCCAGGAGATTACAAAGGTTCTTGAAAAGATCGGACTCAAAGTTTCTGCCTTGATCGGAATGTATTTCTCTAGGAACTCCATAGCGACAAATCCATTGTTGAAATAATACATCGGCAACAGTTATAGCTTCTTGATTTGGGATTGGGTAGACTTCTGGCCATTTACTGAAGTAATCCATCGCTACCAAGATATAGCGATTCCCTGATTTACTAACTGGAAATGGCCCTGCTATGTCTATGGCAATTCTTTCAAAAGGTGCCCCTACATTGTATTGCTTCATCTTGCCATGGCTTCGTGTTTTGGGCCCCTTGCTGGAAGCGCAGTCCTTACACCTTCTGCACCAGTCTTTTACGTCTGCACGGCTTCCCAGCCAGTAGAACCTTTCTCGAACCTTTTCAAGAGTCTTCATAACTCCGAAATGGCCACCTCCTACACCATTATGCAAGGCTTGCAATACTTCAGGGATCCTTTTGGTTGGTAGGATTATCTGATGTTTATGGGTTTTGCCGTCAGAACTTTCCCAGACCCTTTGTAATAGGCCATCTTTAATAATCAAAGAGTCCCATATGGCCCAGTACCCCTTATGTCTTGGAGACTTGGAGGCTATTTTCTGATATGGCGGTCTTTCCAAATTTTCTGTCTTAAGTTTGATAATGTCTCCAAGATCGGGATCTTCTAGTTGTTCTTTGGCCAAGATCTTAGGATCCCATTCTTGAGAGCACTGGAGACGTGTTCTTCGGCAGTGAAATTCATCAGGATCTTCATGTTCTTCTCGTCTGCTGCAGTGTTTACAATCATCCGGGCAAGGTCGTCTTGATAAAGCGTCAGCATTCTTATGGTTCAGTCCCCTTCGATGTTCAATTTTGAAATCATATTCTTGAATGCGTTGTAGCCATCGTGCTATCTGACCTTCAGGGTTCTTGAACTGAAGCAACCATTTAAGTGATGCATGGTCCGTTCTTAGGTGG